>JACEVL010001584.1:195000-248521 GCA_020284085.1 Aporrectodea caliginosa
CAAACGAATGCCCACTAGCAATTATTTAATACATCGAATGAGAAAGAGCCCTGAATCACAATGTGCGTGACTGCCACTGTCTGGGCATAAGACAACTTTGACAGTCAGTCGGACATACAATCAGAGTTAAGCATTGGGACATGTGAGCATAAGACACACCTTTAAAACGACTCCAGCGTTTAATAACGGTTTTGGTATGAGCTTTTAAGCCCTGTTTAAAATAAAATAAAACTATGTATGCCATCGTTCTATACAATACAATGCGTAGTGCCTTTCAGCTCATCTATTAGCAGAGCTGTGCAAATTCATGAGCCAGAGCTCAGAGGTAGCAGGTTCGAACCCCGGTATAATTGCGTTTATGTTTTTTAAATGGCAAAAACTTATTGACGGTAATTATATACTATCGCGCGAACGATCGCTCCAACTGATTGTAATTTAAGTTCTTTGCTGAACAATTATTAAAACAAGTACGCAACGTTAGACCACTGCGCCGACCACGCCTCGCCGCGACGCGCCGCTCCCGCGGATTTGTGTGGAAAAAATGACACTAGGAAGTCGGCGCAGAGCTCTAATATTATTAGACACTGTAGTTAATGAGAGAAGCCAGTTTTCTTGTTGTAGGCTTGCCACCAGGTTCTGCCAAGTGTTCCCTGCCTGTTGAGCCACTGGAGGAGGAAGGTGATGATGAAATAGAAATAGGTCACCGGTTTGGTTCACGACCAAACAGCAGACAAGAATATGACAGTTTTCCTAGCACCAATACCAACAGGTACGGCACCTAAGTCGATGAAATTTTAACTGTGTGTTTCAGCAGGTGGTTGGCTTTCTAATATTGTCTCAATGAGCCAGTCTGTTTCATCTGTTTGACAGGATGATGTTTGCGATCATGAAGTAAATTTGTTTACCAGTCATGAAATGAACAGACTGCTTATCCTACATTTTTCGTTTAGTTTTGAAAGCCTAATATAATAATACATTGGATGACCAAATGTGAATGGTAATGATTTTGAAATAATAAGATATTTTGGTGTGAACGGATGCAGAGATGTTCAAATTATCAGATTTCTAAGATTATCTTATGTTTTTTTTCTTCAAATTTAACAGAGCCGAGTATAGTGTTGAGTTCAAGACAACATCAAGCAAGGGTGTCATATTCTATGTTGCCAACAGAGACCATGTTGAATTTGTTGGCATTTATATCAACAAAGGTTTTATTAGTGCTGCCTTCAACTGTGGTGGTGGTCTAGCACGTGTAAAGTCAACCAACACATACACTGATGGTCGGTGGCACACTGTGAGTGCAACTGTTGAGTGCAACTGTTGAACTACTTACATCTTTAGCCTATACTTTATAAGTTTTATTTGTGTGAATTAAGTTTTCTTATTAATTATTAAAAATGTACAATTTTAGGTAATCAAATCGTAATCGTTAGCTGAAAATTTCTAATGCGCTGCTCTAAAGCTAAGCTCATTCACGAGCTCTGCAGGTTATTCACAAGCTCTGCAAATCACGTGGTAGTGCTGAATCTGGTTGACAGAGGTTTCTGTGAAAGCATGCGAAAAGTTGTGTGGGATGACTGTTAATCAGGAAGCTATGCTTTGTTTTATCAAAATTCATGGAACACTACTGTATTTATTCATTGTGTACTTTATTACTAGTCTTAATTCTGACTGGTGTCCTTCTTGTGGTAAATTGTTTCATTCATGATATTTGAAATATCACTAATTAAGGAAACTTATCTTTCATCTTCACAACCGATTTGAGAGCACTACTATTTCAATATTTTTAAAGTTTTTCCTGTTGTAAAACAGTTATGATCTTAATCTTGAAGAAAGTGTGATCCATGTTTAAAATTTTTTGTTGCTTTCAATTGCAGTTGGTCTTCAAGCGCAATCTAAAGGTGGGTACACTGACGATAGATGATGGTGCAGAAACAATTCCTGTGACAGCCTCTGGATCTCGCAGAAGTATCGAGGTCATTGCTCCATACTACGTGGGTGGTCTATCTCCTGACTTCAGCAACAAGAGTGCCAGTAATCTCGAGGTATCACTTAATGCCTGATTTTATGCTCTGTGATTCGTATGCTTCCAGTCTCTTGGTAATGATGCAGTTTGATATGATTCTCAAATTATACTTGCATGCTCAAACATTTTCATAATGATAGCGCCATGATTATGACTGATTATAAAAGTAAGACGTCTTATAATATTAATTTTTACCTCTTTCATTCCTCTTTGCTCTTTAATACCTTAGGGTTCGTCCATTAATTATGTCAACAAAATAGGGGGAGGGGTTTGGAAAATGTTGACAGTAGTTGGCACGTGGGGGAGGAGGTGTTCGGTACAATTTGACGTCAACAGCTTTTTTCCAATGAATCAACACAGACCCTTCAAAATGGTAGCGAAAACATCAAGTAATGCTAAACATGTACAAAGTGCTTAATGTTTAATACTACTAAAATGCTGGTAATAAACTAAACTCATATATTTTGAAATTCGAGTATGCATTTTTTAGTGTAAAAAAAATTTGAAAAATGATTCTACATGTATTGAGCCATTGTGTTTCTTTTTTGGAGGGGGAGTTCTGGGATTGCTGACATAATTTTTGCAGGGGGGTCCGTCAATGTTTGACAGTTGTTGACAAGGGGGCTCAAAAACTGCCTAAAATTTGTTGACATAATTAATGGACGACCCCTTATACCTTTGTGACGAAGCACAGCTTTGCCACTGTACGTTCACCACTTGGCTGAATCGCTTATGTGGTGCACTAGCTAATTACTGCCGTGAAATAGATTTCTTTTTGTAATTTGTTACCTTACCGTGAAAGGACTCTTTCCTGTTCGCTAGGTGGTGTTTGGTTTGAGCTGAGAACACAGACCTTACGCTAAATTGCGCTATATAAACTCGCTAGGTGGCATCGATTTTTTTAAAGTTCAGGTGTGGTTTGCTTTCAAAGACAATAGACAGTCGCCGCTGAGTGTTGACGAGGTAAAAACCGCGTTAGAAGGGTCGTCATTTTGAAAACAAATTTGAACCGATTTTGACTAGAATTTCGATAAAATTTAAATTTGTAGCCGTGAATCTAGTAGTTCTCGAGCCATGCCTGAATATTTGAACGAAATTGGACAAAGTTAAATCGAATTTTGCGATTGATTCTACTGACCTGAGCGGAGAGTCGGCCTCTATGACATATGCCTTTGGTCGGGCTGAGTGAAAATGATCAACTGATTCACGGAAGTTATTTCTGTTACAGGGAGTTCCTGAGAGAGCTGTATGGTCTTGAGACTCAATCCCTTTCCTTCACGTTGGCAACCCCCACCAGTCCGAGGGAGGCATCCATAAATTGAGCTATGGTGGTTGCCATAGCAACCTCAAGAAGCGCAGGAGGTGACAGGCCATGGAGATGTCCGCGAGATAGCGTGTACTAAGACTGTGTGATTATTCAGAAGATTCGTGTTATTGCATAGCGCAATATAAGGTTTAGTGGTTTTATAATTTTTATTAATTGAGTATTACTAAATATGGATGATCATTTAGATGAACTTCTGGATTTAGTCTTTCTTGACCCTGTGGCCGAGCGGCATAGTAGGCCATTCTGGGTATTCATTCAAAACACGGGTTCGCGGTTTGATCCTCTGTGCTAGTCGAGGTATCTATAGATCAGGGATATCAGCGATGGTTTAGCGCGTAGAAGATAGTAGTTCACAAACTGCGTGGGATAAAACTAATCTTGGACGTGTCGCTGGAGGCGAGAATCATTCCCCATCTAGTCCCCGACGCCGCCGCCATCTGCCGCCGCCGTCAACCTCTGAGCCCTCAAGTCGCAACCAGTCGCTAAGCTATCGGCTGCTATCGACTTTGTTTGCTTAATATATCAGCAGCAGGAGAGAAGCAAAACTTACTTATAAGGTCCATCTCAACGCGCAACAGACTAACAGTCTAACAATCAGTCGATATCAGCTCACCAGTTATTTCTTTACTACCCTACGGCCAATCTGCTTACCACTTTAGCCTATTAGCTATTATCTGCTACCAACACTTAAATTCTGTCATGTTGCCTGACACCACGCACTTCTTTAATTAAAATGGCGTTTTTTAGATGCAAAATACACTGGTTTCAATGTCGATGTGTACTAAAATGTATGGGAAACCATAGGCAGCTCGTCGTTAAAGGGTTAAACAGCGGTGTAACAACAGGTCATTTCAAGATCGAAAGGTTAAAATCAATGAAAATGGCTGTAGATAAGCCAAATGTTGTTTGATTTGGGTGATTCTGAGTTATGATCATTTTCTGTTGATTTTTACTCTTTGGCCTTGAAATGACCTTGGATTATGTTAGCCTTTTAGTACTATGTATTCTCAATTGTGTTCCTTATCGGCCGGAGCAAACAGGCAAAATAATCACTCAAATAGAGCAATATTTGGCAGAGTTATGTACATTTCTCTGATTGTTCTCTCAAATTGACCTTTTGACCTTAAAATAACCTTGGATTGTCTTACATTTGGTAACCTTGTTTCTTCCTACAGATAACCCTTATAAAGACGAGAAACATAAGAAAATATTAGCGGATAAGCAATTATTGGCTGAGATCTGACCAGTTTTCTCTGTTTTTTGTAGAGTGTTTCTTCTGGGTTTGTTGGTTGCCTGAAAAATTTCCTTCTAGATGGAAGAGATATAGGCAATCCTGATCGAGAAATAGCAGTGGACGAATGCTCGTCGTCTGCGGAGATAGGAACGTTCTTCTACCCAGATGCTGGATACCTTATCGTATGTAAGTAATCAGCTGAAAGGTTGTTTAGATATAAACAACATATTCTTTATTAGCTCAAACTGACAAGAACGCAGTAAGATGACATGACATAGTAGTAGCAGACGATAATAAGTTTAGCAGGAGTCGAATTTAACTGTAGCCTACATGCGGCAGCCATACAAGGCGCCCATCTGTTCTACTGCTGATTTACCAACGCCATCTGGCGAAAGAAAGACTGAGTCGACCTTTGGAAGGGTAGCGGGATTCGATCCCACTCCCGTGTTGATTTTCTGCTCTTCGTACCAGAGTGTTGCCATTTCCCTAAACCCCTTCCTCGATTGATTCGTGGCATCTCAAAGACTGTGTCAGTTATGCAGCCTAGTGAAGAGCAACATGGGTATTTAGCATGTGATTTTTGACATAATGCTAATGGAAAAACTGAAATGACTGATCTCAACTGGAAACGGGTAATTGCATTGTAGAGAACTACACCTAGAAAACCAGAAGCATAGCCGTTTATTGTACAGGTTGTGCAAAGCACAAGGACCCTCCAGGCACTAAGCCCCAATCGCTCAATGACTGAAAGCAAAATAACCAACTCTGGGGCCCATCATTGAAGCTGTAAAACATGCGCGGAAACGGGTAATTGCATTGTTGAGAACTACACCAGTCCTAGAAAACCAGAAGCATAGCATTTATTGTACAGGTTGTGCAAAACAAAAGGACTCACGAGGTCATTGGTCTACTGTCCCCTAGGCACTAAGCCCCAATCGCTCAATAACTAAAAGCAAATATATATACCAAAGTTGGCACTGTCCCTTGGGCCCATCACTGAAGCTGAAAATATGTTGGGCCTACTTCACACCATCTAATTGGTCCTTGTTAGAGTCCATTTTTTCTTACTCATTTAATACCCTTTCCAACACTGCGTACCTTTGGGGTGTTATTGAAAGTAGTTTTGATTATGCATTTTAATTGATGTTACACTTCGCCTATTGGTTTTTGTTATCTGGTGAATACACTATTACCCTGTGGACCGGGGTCCTCGGCAGGCTAGCTATATACGCCACTGTAGAAAACAAAGCAAAGTTCACTCTTGCCCACCATAATTAAACACATTTTATGCCGTTTCTCTTTTTATAATTAAGCTTCAGCTGGATATTTGTATTTTTCTAAGTTGCTTTCTACCACGTGGGGCGCGGTGGTGTAGGGGTATGTTCGGTGCCTTGCAGCCGAACGGTTGCGGGTTCGAATCCACCTCAAGCCGCCGCGTAGGGACCCTGAGCAAGTCATCACTCGCAATTGCTCATGCGCTTCGGCGTGAAACTCCGATTCAGTGTCCGCGCTGTAGTCGGGAGCGCCTCTGAGTAGAAATCTTGAAGGGGCGCTATATAAATATCTGAAATGGGTAAAAAAAAAATGAATGAAATGAAATGTATTGATTTTTGCCATATGACTAGCAATACTAGTATACAATAAAATAATAATGTCTGTATTTTAATGAGTTGTACTTTTTGCTTTTCGTTAAAAGCTGACAATTTCACGGTTGGACTTGATCTTGATATTACGCTTGAGATCAAGCCACGAATGCTGTCTGGTGTCCTGTTTTCCGTACACAACCAAAGGAGAGGATCAGCAGGCGGAGACTACCTTGTTCTCCAGATGGTTAATGGGGAGGTGCGTAGTACCTTGGCCTGATATATAGTTCCTAAATAGCTCTACTTGGTACCATATCATGTATACTGATTCCATTTGATAAGTACGTACCTATTTTCGTAGCTTTCTTTATTAAAACTGTTGCTCGAGTTGACAGTTGAAGACACAAGCACCAGCACTTAGTTTATTATCACCATCTTGATCATAAATTCTTAAGACACCTTTAATATATTTAAATTGTCGATTTTATAGTATGTGAGAAGTTGTTTGAATTTAAGGTTATCTTTAACATGGACAATGGCAGAGGTGATGTTATCACACAGTATACACCACCAGCCAAGAACCAACTGTGTGATGGCCAGTGGCACACAATACGTGGTAAGTGCGTTTTTTTATTACTGGATTTTCTGTCAAAGAATGCTGCAAAAGCAGTTTACGCTGAATTTTATTTAATAAATTAAATTTTATAGTAACCTAGTTAGATAAAAGACTCTCACTAGAAACTTTGAAAAGGATTAATTTCTTATAGGCTTGTCTTATTATTCTGTGTTATTTGTAATTATGATTACGATGAATTCTGATTTTTGTGATTGGTGATTCTTAGCTCAAAAAGCCAAGACTGTAGTGGTCCTGGAGGTAGACAAAGTAACTACTTCTCCTGGAGTTGGCGATGAGGGCGTTTCCAACACAAAAACAGAAGACCCACTTTACGTGGGTGGTGTACCAGGTAAGAATTCAGACGATTAGTGTCAGTCTGTTAACCTTATTTTGTAGTTGTGATACTTTTATCGAATAAAAAAATATTATGATAATATCATGTGCAACATTATTATTGTCGTTGTTGTATGAAGATTTACAAAGTTCAAGGTATTGTATCTAAATGCACCGTTTTATGTCCTAAAAGGCCAAGAATATAGTTGTGAGGCCTGTTACTTTTCTGGTGTTGACCATTGAAAAGACATTCATGAAAATTCTTTTTAGGTCACTGAAAATTAGGTAAACCAAGCGACAAGAACTTTTTTTTTATAAAATTGAGTTACATGGCGAAGCAACATTTCATTCCTTACATTATGATATTGTCTCGTCGTCGTCGGCGAGTCTCTAGCTAAGATTGCGTTGTAAAGGTAGATCAAAAACGTGCTTCGGTGACCGAGCTTTCTCTCAGTTGCGGGACAAAGGTGCTGGAACAGCCTCCCGCCTTCAATCAGTGCCGCAACTTCAGTCGAGGCTTTCAAGTCTAGTCTTGAGACTACCACTTCTCGAAAGCGTTGGCCTACCGCTGACTGATGTTTTGATTTGTTAAAGCGCCGTTGTAACGGCATGACTGTGCTGTGTTATGGCGCTGTAGCTATTGTCTCTTTCCTCATTATCGTCATCGTCGTTGTCGTCGTCGTCATCGCTTTAGCGGTGCAAGTACACTCTTTTAAGGTATGGTTTTTAAACGTGATTAATTTGATCTCTTTTCTTAGGTAGGGCCTAAATTAAAAATAAGATAGTCTATTATGTGTGACATTACTGCCCTGAAATATTGTAATTGTTCTCTGCTTTTCAATTCACTAACATGGAGCTCTTTGTAGAAACTGAAGAAACATTTAGAACGTGGAAGAAGCTGATCACGTGGTTATTCAATTATATGAAATGTTAGTTTACTATTGAAAGCAATAATTTGCACAACTATAGTGAATGATGTGTTCATTTACAGAGGTACACCGCGGCATCCGGACCAATGATCGGTTTGTTGGTTGCATACGTCGCCTTGAGCTTAACAAAGTGGTCCAAGACTTCAGCCAAGCACAAGCTGTGGGCAGGATCAAACTCGACTCCTGTCCCACTACTTAGGTGTCCAGAGCCACCTTCCCACATGGCATGTATTCCGCATTGGGATAATCTAATGCTTCTTATTATAGAACGTCTCAATGTTTCAAGTTAAATTCTTTAAAATTATGCAGATCGTTGTCGGTTATTATGACTATTATTTACAATTAAATTCTTTTGGATCATTTTAAAGATTTATGAGTTCTTTGGGAACCATGCTCACAGTTTTGTGTGCTTGAGTACTTGCATTTACTTACAAACAAGTTTTATTTTCTCACATGGCTTTATGAAGTCTTCCGTTATTTGAGTGTTTTGGAAAAGCAACTTTAACCACCCAGGTACTGACTGAGCATTTAAAAAATTGGTTCGGCTTCTCGTTCTTACTGTTCTCTGTTTTTACTTTGATTATGATTGCCAAACAGTCTGCCTTTCACGACGTAATCTTACTATTCTGTCCTGTGTATTCTACCCTGACTTGGTTTCTTTGAGTAATTCATTGCAGTTTCATTCTAATCGATTGGAATTCGTATACTGTTTATTCTGCATTCAGTATTTCTACGTGCATTTCACGATCATTTGCTAGAACGACATATTTGTATTACTGATGTTGATGCAAGTCTAATTAAGACAGAGACTGTTCTAGGTCATTTGGAGTTTTGAATTATATTACTCTACTGCTTTTTAAACTCAACTAACTACAAAATAGTACTTTTAATCATGTTTTCTCACATGACTTTATGAAGTCTTCCGTTATTTGAGTGTTTTGGAAAAGCAACTTTAACCACCCAGGTACTGACTGAGCATTTAAAAATTGGTTCGACTTCTCGTTCTTACTGTTTTCTGTTTTTACTTTGATTATGATTGCCAAACAGTTGGCCTTTCACAACGTAATCTTACTATTCTGTCCTGGGTATTCTAACTACAACGAACTACAAAATAGTACTTTTAATCATGTTTCGATGGGTTTGTATTTGCTGTTCTTTATACTTTGGTATTTCTCAGTTATTTTGGGGCCCTTTACAGTCCCACTGAGGTACTTAAAGATAAGGACAAGCCATGAAGTCTCGCCACCATACACGAGTATTTATGAGCAACTTGAATGGTAGGCTATGTATGAACTGCAAGTTATGTAGGCCTACTAGTGCTAATGCAATAATCATTGTGACAAGATGAGATGCAATAAACCGTATTAGCTGCAGTATTTTGTGGTTTAGGAATTGAAAACTGTTCTACTTGTAGACCTATGCACTAATTGGTCTGTGTGGTCATAGTTTTGGGATATATTTAGTTTATGTGAATTGTCTGCCGAATGAAAGTAGTTTTTCTGCACTTCCGTAGAGTTCATAATCTGTATTGTATGGTATTATTTCTAAAGCATTTAACTGTCTTAAAATTGATGTTGCATGTTATTACAAATAAAAGGCCGAACCATATTTCGCTTCTTTTTTCACATTTTCACATTATTCTACAGCTCCTGAAAGATCTTTTTACGGCTATCAGAATTATGTAAATACACTGGACACCTCAGGTGGCGCATCATTTATTTTTATTATGAACTAGATGTTTGCCCGTCCTGAGACAGTGAAATGTATTCAAGTTTTGAGAATAATGCTGCAATGTACCGAATCGATGAGTTGATTCTTTCAATGAGTTGCATATTTTAACGAAGAAAGAAAACAACCCGTCTAACTTTCGACCCATATCAAACGTCTCATTTCTTTCAAAGACGATAGAGAAGATTATGTCGGAACAGATCACCAGTTACTTAAGCACTAACGACTTGCTTCCAAAATTTCAGTCGGGTTTTCGTAGGGGCCACTCCACGGAAACATTGCTGTTCCGATTGTTATCTGACTGCTATGGGGCCATGGATGGGAGGCGGGTGACCCTACTGGCCCTCTTTGACGTAAGTGCAGCTTTCGACACAGTCGACCATGAAATCCTTATCAAACGCCTCTATTTCTTTTGGACTCGCTGACCGTCCGCTTGATTGGTCACATCATTCTTGGCTGGGCGGTCCAGTAGTGTGGTTGTGGGAGCAAGCAGGTCCCCCTGGGCCATGACTCCATTTGGGCTCCCGCAAGGCTCTGTCTTGGCTCCTTTACTATATCTACTCTACACTTCTGACATTGGGACTCTTATCTTCCTACGGTGTGCTAAGCCAGCTGTATGCAGACGACACACAGGCATATCTGCATTGCTCTCCCCTCGCCGCGATCGGGGCTGCCCGCACCATGCAGCAGACAATGGGGGCCCTGGCAGATTGGATGTCCTCAAACCGGCTCCGCCTCAACGCCCAAAAAACCCATTTCATCTGGTTGGGCACCAGGCAACAGCTGGCCAAGCTAGACCGAAGCGCTCTCAGCTGAATTCCCCACTATGTCCTTTTCTCTGGTGGTGCGTGACCTCGGGGTGCTATTGGACCAAGAGCTCACCTTTGCACCTCATATTAACCAGGTATGCCGCAGCTGCTACTAGCAGTTGCGGCAGCTCAGGGTCATTGCTCGCTCCCTGACTTTTAAAGCAGCAGTCTCCCTAGTTCACGCGTTTGTGCTGAGCCGCCTAGACTATTGCGCATCCATCTACGCTGGTCTCCCGCGGGTTTGAATCGAGAGGCTGGAGCGGGTTCACCGAGCTGCGGCTCGACTCATTGGCGGATTTGGTAAGACCGACCGCATATCTCAGTATATGCGTGAGGTATTGCACTGGCTTCCTTTCCCTCAACGCATCTCATTACAGGATCGCGTCCTTGGTGTGGCGGTGCTTAGCAGGCTGGGCACCCTCTTGCCTGCGTGAGCTATGCCGCCCTCTTTCTACTTGCACAGACCGCCGAGCACTGCGCTCCTCTGTCCACGGTGACCTGGCGGTCCCATTCGCCCGCTCTTCAACAATGCAGAGCCGTTCCTTCTCTGTGGTTGGTCCAACAACCTGGAACGGGCTAACACTAGATTTACGACACCTTCCAAACTGTTCTCAGTTTCACCAACTATTGAAGACTGCATTCTTCCGTATGGCCTGGGTCTGGAGCGCCTCTGAGTAGGGATCTTGAAGGGGCGTTATATAAATTCTGATTGATTGATTGATTGATTGAACTGATAAATGTAACAATATTGGACAGTTTAAGTTTCATGAAACTATTTACAAAACGGCAATTCATTTTTTCATAACGCGTCTCTGAAATTGTCAGTCTAAGTTAGGCTACATGAAACTATTTACAAAACGGCAATAAATCAACTCAAGCCATATAAATTAACGGCAGGGCTTATTCTAAGATTTTCTGAACTGCACATGAAGGACGAATTTGGCGGTCTGGAGCTGTGCCTCCAGTGGGTTCCAGAGGAAGCCCTCGATCAAGTTGGTCAGGAGGTTGGCCCCAAAACTGTCTTCCTCCCTTTCCTCCATTCGCTCTCTTCCATTCCCTCCATTCGCTCTCTTAATTCCTCCCTACCCTCCATTTCCTCTCCTTACCTTTCCTCCATAGCTTGGGAAGTTTGCGAATTTTCTTGTACGCCTATAAATTATGCCATGCCAAGTTGCAGCCACAAAAGCAAGGAAGCCCTATGGTTCGACTTGCTGTTTAGTTTTAACTTTTCTAGTGATACAGACTGGCAACTGCAATTACTGTTTGCGTTTGATATCGTTTCACTAGTCGTTATTTGCCTCATTTCGGACTCGGCGAACCAACAGCTTGGTTTAAATATTCTGTGCCTTTATTTTTTTATCTTATGCCAGTAGGCCTAGCGCAGACAGTCAGCAGAAGTTCATAAGCTAATTCACTGCACTTAAACGTCATAATTTCTGTCACTAGCTTAATTATTAGCTACTTTTGTTGGTTTATACAATTAGGTCTACAAATAAGTAAACTGCGCAAAAACTCTGATTTTAACTGCACAAATTTCTTTCCCAACTTCATACTGTGTCCGGCTGCTCGTTAGAATAAGCCCTGCTTAACGGCGTCTGGTGCTGACCAGCTCGCGGGACTTGAACATGCGTGGTGCGTAGCAGGAATGTTGAATGACGACAGACAGACAGTTCTCTTCTATAATTGTATTATTAGTTACTATGTTTAATTGAAGGCTCGAATTATCAAAGCAAGCAATCCCTATGCTGTGGTAATGAAACCAATACAATCTTTCCGGGATACGAGCACTGACTGACTGGGTTGGTGGTTGAGTGAGTGCATCGACGTATGGTGGAGTGAGTGGGTGGGGAAAAGGGAGCTAGGATATGACTCACCATACTAATGTGAACACGGCTTTCCTATCTTCCTTGTACAAGTTGTAGAGCAGGTGAGTAGTAGAATTCGAAGAAGAGCTAACGGAAGGTTTAGGTATGGATATGTGTTATCGATTTTATTTTCTTAGCCTCGGCATTTGAGAGCGCGTGACCACTTCCCTCCCACGCTGTCTGCATGTTCCCATTGACAGTATACGGTCAGTGTAGGCCTACTCGTCATTGTAGCTGAGGTGGCTAAACATCAAAACAAAACTCCAAAATGATGGCATGAGAACACAATCGCAAGGACAAGAGGAAGGCCGAGGTCCTCGAGGTTGAGGCCAGACCTTGATGCTTGATATCAATAATTAATAATAATAATAATCTTTTCTTTATTGAAGCGCCTGACAAACGCACTGCGCTGTACATTTACATGTTATGCAATTTAAATCTTAACTACTAACAGAACAGACAGCCTGCAATACAACGGCGCTAATAGCAGCCTACAAAGCATATCCGCCCAACGGGGGCTCGAACTCGGTACCTCTCGCTCTCTACGCCAGATGTTATCCAATGTGCTATCGGCCCCCCCCCATAGGCCTACTTTGCGTTCTTTTGTGGCAGTGTGGAAAATAGCGCCTCAGAAATAGTCTTACTAGGCCTACAATTATAATTATGTTAGCATCATAACAAAGTCATTTAATATATGATCGTTTTTTTGGCGCATATATATTATAGGCTAGGAATTAATCTTAACCTTATCTCGACAGTCCGCGATAGTGTAGCTTGGTGGAGGAATATTGTTCATGATGCGGCCGACCCTCGAAGCGAGGATGGCTGAGAACAGAACAGTGGCTAGCGGGCTGGACTGCCAACTGAGAGGTCAGAGGTTCAAATCCCTGCCAGGGCAGAAATTTGGTTCGAGATTTCTGTTTCATCTGTGCCCCCAGCCAAAACAGCAATGCATGATTATACAGTCGGTGAGAGATGAGACGTCGAGGTTGAGGACTGGCCACCCCCACCCCCTTATATGCGGAGGCTAAGACAATGAAGTCGCTATACTTCATACTCATAGTTGCGTCTCTGGCGAAGTACTCTTCTTCTTCTTTCCTTCTTACCTCGACAGACGACAGTCATGATGTTCATGAAATATAAAACAGTTTCCATTTGATCTTCTAGTTCCTCATACTACTAGAACAGAACAGCTATATCCAGTAGCGTAACTATGGGCCCGCAGGGCCCGCAACTGCGGGGGGCCCAGGTAAAAGGGGGCCCATTTTCAAACCTGAAAAAATGAACTATTTTAATTAATAAATGCACAGCAGAAAGCCGGAAACCGAAACTCCTTGTAAACTCCTTAGCCTTGTAAAATCAATAAATCATGCAGGCAGGCAGATGATGTGGAATATTACTATTGATGCGCGGTCGGCGCATATTTTTCTAGGCTTTGATTTAAGCTAGTGAGCAGTGACTCGAAGGCAAACTATAATCGCCAGATGACGTTGAAATTTGCAGTTAATTCACTCAATTAGTTTCACTTTTCGTCTTTGATTTATGCTGACGTCATTAGTCTCATTGCCAAGTTTCCGTCGGCCATCGTTGTTGATATTTATTTAAAAAGTTTGTTTAAATAGATTAATAAAATAGTTTTTAATAATATAAAAATGTAAAATTATTATTACTATTTTTTAAAATTATATAACAACAAAACATTAGATCGGATTACAATACAAAATTTAAGATTTAAAAATAAAAAATTGTACTAATGATGGCTAGCAAGCCTCTAAGTGGAGCAGCTAAACGACGGAAAAAGAAGGATTTACAAAACGAACTTAAAAAACGATGTAAAATTGACTCATTTTAATCAATTTTAATGCAAATCGAAAACAATTTTTAGTTGTGGCATAAGATTACAAATTAATAATAAAATAAAATATCATAAATTAAAATCATTAAAATGTATGCCTCAAAAGTGAGTCGATAATTTGAAACATAAAATTGTCTATCAGATTGTCATCGGCTGTATGGAGGGGGCCCATTTTGAAAATCTTGCAGGGGGGCCCAGAATATGAAGTTACGCCACTGGCTATATCTCACTTCCGGTCCTTGACGTCAATTGGTCCCTCTCTCTCTGGAATGTGCTGTCTCCATCTTCTTAATTCCTCTTCTTCTTTCGGTTCTCTGCCCTCAGGCAGGTTCATGTGTCCAACGACGCCATTCTTCCCGATCTTGAGCATCCTTCTTCATCTTACCGTAGCCGTTCTTCTCCATCGCCCAGTCCAGTGGCATCATTATTGGTCTTCCTCTTGTCTTTCCCTCCATTCGATCTCCCTTCGATGATGTTTCTGATTAGAGTGTCTCCCCTCATTGCGTGTTCAATCCATTTCCTTTGCCGCCTCTAATTGCCTTTATCATGGATCAAACCCCATCTAATCGCTCTCAAATTCTAGCTGGTTACCCTCCTCCACCTTCGCTTTCTGAAAAACCTTCTCGTGGCCTCGCGCACCCGGGGAACGCCACTGAACGGTTCACCCTACTAGAGACGCTTTATAAATGTTTGAATACGGTACAATACAATATTGGCCGAACAATTGTGGTTAGGAATGCAAGACTATTAGCGTCGTAATTATTGCTGTTTGCTATGAGCACACCATCGAATAGCATACGACTACATAAGGACCTGGATACTTTTTACTTGTCTCGTATATTATGTTATTTAATAGAGAATAGACATACTTAGCATTGAGTGGCTATGAGTGGATCCCAGAAAATGTCAACTTTCAGTTGTGGCTAGGATTAAACGTTTGGGGATGAGCAAGTGACTAATTGGTTCTAGATGGTGAAAAAACCAAAGTCATCAACACCTAAAGCGCTTCTGTAAAACGGTGAGCAGAATAGGTCTATAAGTAAACTTATATTTATTCAGAACCGCTGGCTCAAGTTGGAGCCAGAGATAGCCTATGTAGCCTAATTGCCTACAAAATCCGGATATTGGAATAACTATAATGAGGTAAGAAGACAGGAACTGTTATGGTCGGTCAGACTGCAGCGTTTCCAACACTGTTTTCAGGTTAAGAGAAATGGAAAGATACTATTGGTTTGGATCAGAGCACAATTTCTTACAGAGCTTCGTCTTGAATAGGCCTAGTCTTAACAATCATGCAGAACGTTTGAGTAGTTTCTCGGGTTTGCGGCGACCGATAATCGAATGGCCGGCAGTTTGATGAATGAGAATTTACCAAATTCTGGTGCTTTTCCAAAATCGAACACAGTATACGAGATCTCTGGACCAGTTAGAGAATGTAAGATGGACAATGACTGAGGTCTCTGGCGTAGCTAAGGTAGACGACTGCTGCGATTTGTGCCATAGTCTTGCCCTGCATAACAACTGCACAACTTTTCCAAAATTTAGACGGAAGGCAGTCTATGAAAAACAACGACGTAGCCTATGCAGCACGGAAGGGCACGGACTCTGAAATAGAGTGAGGCGGGGAGACAACCTCGTCCCCATACCCGCCCCGCAACAAGTAAGCCTTCCACATCCCCGCAGGGTTTGTCCCCAACCCGCCCCATCCCCGCAGGTTTTCTCCCCATCCCCGCAAGACGACATCACATCCCGCAAAAAGTTTTAACCAATTAAAATTTAAAAAAATTAGTTTACAAAGCTATTTGTATTGCTGATTGCATTGATAAAACATACGCAAAACAGATTATCTTATCGACAGTTCACATTAACCAAGCTCTGGCTATTTCTGACTTGTAGGCCTAGGCCTATGCTTCAGAAAAAATCTCCTTTTCATATCTCAAGTTCTTAATATCGGTAACAGGTCGATAGTCCGAAGATTCGATAGTCCGAAGATTCGTAGTAGCTTGATGGATGAAAATAATTCTTGCTTGAGTAGAAGTTGGATTAATTAACAGAATTCTTGCTTAAATAGAAGTTGGGTTGATGAAAATAATCCCTGCTTAAATGAAAGTTGGAATGACGAAAAAGATATTGCAGTGTAAGTAGAAATTGAATTCATGCAACGATTTTATGTCGGATTATTGTCGTAGGCCTACTATCGAACCTTCGGACTATCGAATCTTCGGACTATCGAACCTTCGGACTATCGAACCTTCGGACGATCGATCGAGGCGTAACCCTTAACATCACCCTTGACTGATTTGAGATTGGACTTGTAGTTCTAAGAATGACACGTGACTACCACGTAAAAATTACTTTTAAACAAATTCTGTTGCGTTTTTGCTTTAACAGTAGGCCTATATTTTAAATAATTCCGTAAACAGGAAATACAATTGATATGAGCCTGTAACATCGAAAAGTGAATGGAAGTGAAACTGGAATTTTAAGTTATGTGAGTCAGTAGCTGTAGGCCTAACTACATGTAGCCTAAGGAAGTAGGAGTTACTGTAGGCCTATAGGCTACTATGAAGTATAATACGCTGTATAAATTAAAGAACTATCTTCTTCTTGTGGTTCTCTGCCTCTTAGGCAGGTTGAAATGTCCGACGTCGCCACTCCTCTCGTTGTTGTGCCTCTTCTTTTAGCTTCCTGTAACCGTTTGTCGTCATCCAACCTAACATCATCTGTCTTGGTCTTCCTCTTGTCTTCCTCCCCTCCATTTTTCTTTCAATGACCGTTCTTAGTAATGAGTCTCCTCTCAGCGTGTGCCCGATCCATTTCCTTTGTCTCTCTCTTATTGTGCGTATCAGGACTCTTTCTTCTCCACTTTAAAGAACTTAAAGCACTATAATAGTTGCCATTACCGCGGTTTTATCGCCGGCTCATTTTCCATTACCGCGGTATTACCGAAATTGTTGTACCCAGTAGGGCCTACCGCGGGATTTACCGGGATTTACCGCGGTTAACCGCATGGAAATTCCCCATGTAAATCTCTACTCGGAAAGAGGTAGGCCTATTGACGAAAAATCAGACTTTGAGACGAGAAGACGACACAGATGCAGGAGTAGGAGCACGCCATGTTCTGAAACTGATACCTTTGTACAATTGCTTCCATGGGCGTCCGAAGGGCTAAGAGGGCCATTTGTCCCTCTGGATTTTGCGCATATTTAAAATTATTACTTATCATCTTAGTTTTTAACATTGAATGGCTATGATTTTTTACATTTTTTATTTCTATCCAAAGCTTGTCAAGAAAACCTGAGAAATTTAAATACGGTAGCCTATATAAAAACGTTGAAACTTTTAGCAGTTTTGAAATACACGTTCAGTTATAGCTGAAAACGGATCCCGGAACGCTAACAACAGTCCCATATCATATGTCAAATGCTTCCAAAAGCGCTGGCGGCTGTTGGAATCCGCGCCGCGCGGGAGTGAGCGCCGAGGTTGACGCGATCGCATAGGCGGAGACTTAGTCTTGGGTTTGGGGGGGATGAGTGAAGGAGCGGCCGAAGGACGATCGGCGAGGCGCGCAGCGCCGAGCAGGGGTGGGGTTTGGGGAGATGACCCCTCCCCATCTAGAATTTTTGAATTTCCACACTGTAATGGTAGCATTTTAAGCTGTCATCTGAAAAATTGCTCTATAATTTGAGTGCTGATAGGAACCAGCAGTCACTCGTAGCTTACATGTAGTTTGAGTCGTGTTTGAGTTTGGGGAGGGGATGTGATTCCTCCCCATCTAAAATTTTTTGAATTTCCACACTGTAATGGTAGCATTTTAAGATGTCATCTGAACAAAATTGCTTTATTATTTGAGTGGTGATAAGAACCAGCTGTCACTCGTAGCTATTATTATTATATTCATGAAATATTTCAGAAATATTGGGGGGGGATATAAGCAGCTCCGTCCCACCCACATCAAGTTGGGGGGGGGACCGTCCCCCGCTGTCTCCCTAAGTCTCCGCCCCTGCGCGATCGCTTGCTTTCGGCACCCTCGTTAGTCCCCGCACCAACAATTTAAAACTCCCCCATAAAATTCCTGCGGACACTCATGATTGCTGTCCATCTACATAATAAAGAACTTATTGTAAAAAATGATAGCCAATTTTTGGCTGTGTGCTATTCTGTAAGCTTAAATCTTCAATCAGACCGCTGAAGAATCAGATAAACATGACCATCCGCTTTCCGTACCGGGTACCCAATTTTTCAATTATAAATAACTTAATCAGGCACAAAGAGTAGGCTATCCCGTCGTTAACGCGCAGGACAAAAGCGCGCGGTCAAGAGTGAGCCGCCACTGCGCGCTATAAATATGCCCCTCAAATGCGCGCCATCGAAAGCGCGCAGCATAGACTATAAGACTACTGTAGGCCTACTATTATTACCGGTATGCGGACGTTCCGTCAACGGACGATTCGTCAACGGACTGTTCGTCCAGCAGAAAGTTACCAAACATTTAGGGATCAGATAATAGAAGAGGTTAGAGATTCCATTTATTTTCTGGTAATTTATTGTTTTAGAGTTCTAAATTATTCGCCCATTGTAGCCTAATTCTTGCTTAAGTAGTAGTTGGAACGATGAATTTTTTGCTTAAATAGAAGTTGGATTGACAAAAATAATTCTTGTCTAAATAGACGTTGGATTTATTTTTAAACAAATTGCTTACATGTATAGAAGCTGGATTGATGTAAAGAATTCTTGCTTAAGTAGAAGCCGTATTGTAAGCTAATATCTTTTCTTTAACAACAGTGATAGAAAAATGTCAATTTATCGTTTTAGCGTTCTTTTTTATGTAGGCCTATGTATTATAACATGTCGTTACATCGTTTATACGCATGGCATTTTATACCAATATCCATGACAACTGTCATCAATCCAGCTTCCTTTTACGCAAGACTTAGTAGGCCTATTATGTTCCTCAATCCAACTTCTAGTTTCACAAGAATCTATTTTCATTAATCCAAATTCTACTTTCACCAAACATTATTTTCATCAAGCTAACTTCTATTTTTAAAAAGCAATGATTATTTTCATCAATCCAGCCTCTATTATGCAAGAATTCTTTTGATCAATGCAGCTTCTACTTAAGCAAGAATTCTTTTCCTCAATCCAGTAATAATTTAGAACGCTAAAACGATAAATTACCAGAAAACTAACTAGAATCTCTAACCTCTTCTATTATCTGATCCCTAAATGTTAGGTAACTTTCCGCTGGACGAACAGTTCGTTGACGAAACGTCCACTTGAAGAACAGTCCTTGACGAACAGTCCGTTGATGAATCGTCCTAGAACCATTATTACCTATCCCTCTGAATGATACACTTCAAACCATTTTCCAACTCGATTGATTAAAGTTCTGTAGACCTAATAAGTTTTAATTTACATAGGCCTACACATTAATTTAATTGTGCTCACTCGAAGACGGTAACTTAATATAGGCCTACGGCTTGTCAATGAATTATTATTAGGCCTACACAAATTAGGGCCTATATTAAGTTGCCGTCCTCGAATTTAGATTCTTAATACAGTAGTTATTGTTTCGAGTGAGGAGACTTAATAGTAGACATCGTAGAGGAAATCCGAGATTCCTATCTAATCCTTTATGTGGCCTGAGGACCCGTTTGCAAAATGGTGTTGGGGAGTTTCTCACTTAATTCCACTTAGTCAATGGGTCCCTAGGCATGAAAATCAGCCTGTGGACCATTCGCGACCGTTTAAACGACAGTTTAATTCGGTTGAGGCATAGGGCCTATATGGCATTGGTCATTTCAGCAGACAGTAGACTTTCATCATGATCATCCGTCTGTCTAGAAGCTCGTTGCCCGCTTTCGCAACAGGCAGTGATCGTGGGTAATTTAAGATTTTGTAACTAATTAATTATAATTACCATCAGTTCGACTTTCATAATTAGAATTAAAATTATAATTAACATTTTAGGAGAACTAATTAACTAGAATTAGAATTAGCACTCAACTAATTAATTAGAATTACTTGCTAACGTCAGAATACAAAACGACACAAAAACGTTTAGACTATAAGTTAAAGAGGTATTTATTATCTATTTACAGAGAAAATTATACTTAGCAGAGCGGAAGAACATCCACGAGACCTTAGGAGAGAGAAGATTGCGATGGCAACAAGAAGTACTGTCGTAATGGTAACACCAAAAATACAGATTTATACGATTTGTTTCGTGTTTGTGGTCGTTGGCTTAGCGTCCGGCCAAGTTCTGACGCCACCGCACTGTAACCTTGCGGTTGGACGTCCGATCGAGGCAACGGCGACTTGTGGTGTCGGAGTTTCCGAACCGGAGTTGTTCTGTAAGTTGACTGGAGCCAACCCAGACAAGGAGGACGGAAGCGGGGAATTCGAAGTCATCTATGGTCATCTATGCGATAAATGCAATCTCTCAGATCCAGCGAAGGTCCATTCGCCGGAGTTTGCGGTTGATGGAACGGAGAGATGGTGGCAGAGTCCTCCTCTTTCCAGAGGACTCCAGTACAACGAAGTCAATCTCACTATTCACCTGGAACAGGTCTGTAATAACTCTTATACCATGTCACAGACTGCACGTGTGTAACTGTGTATGCATGCATTCGTGTGTATGTCGTTGTGCGCGCGCTTATGTGTGTCTGTGTGTGTTTGTTTTAGCGTGCGTGTGTGTGTGTGTGTGTGTGTGTGTGTGTAGGTGTGTGTGTGTGTAGGTGTGTGTGTGTGCATGTGCGCGTGCGTGTGTGTAATGTAATGTAATGTAATTATAGTAATTTATATAGCGCCGCTCACAGCCGTGTCCATTCAGTAGCGCTCCCAGTGCGAGAACCCCGAGAGAAGAAATGGTTTTGAAGAGAGAGAGAGAGAGAGATGAAGACAATGATCCAGAAAGAAAAGTTTCACGCAGAGCGAAGGGAAGGGCATTCCATAAAGAGGGCCCAATGATGGCAAAGGATCGAGTTTGAGCAATAGTGGTCCTAGCTCGTGGGACAAAGCAGTCTGACCGGTCCATAGATCGGAGAGGCCTATGAAAAGATGCAGAAAGAGGACGTATGAGATCCCTGAGATATTTTGGGGCAAGACCCAGTTTGGACTTGAGGACCAAAGCAAGGACTTTAAAGTTGAATTCGGTTCGAGAGAGGAAGTTGACCATGAACGATGATGTATGAGAGTATTTAGGAAGGTAAGCAATTAATCGAGCAGCAGCATTGAGAACAGACTGAATAGGGCATAGACGGACCTTGAGAAGACCATTAAGAAGAGAATTGCAATAATCAATTCTCGAACAGACAAATGTGTGGACAATGGATGTCATGGTAGATAAGGAAACAGATTTGCGAATAGCCCTGAGGCGCCGGAGATGAAAGTGAGCCGAGCGTGTAAGGTTGGTTACATGAGCAGAAAAAGTGAGAGAGCTGTCAAAGGTCACGCACAGAAGTAGAGAAGGTAAATTCGGGAAGGTTTTGAGAGAGAAACAGAAAATCAATTTTGAGATGTTATTGAGGTGTGCCAAGAAAATGAGTTGAGTTTTGGAAGAATTTAGCAAAAGGCGATTGGAAGACATCCACAAATGCAAATCATGGGAATTGGGAAAGGGCCTCAATACGGCGAGCTAATGTGAGTTGAGTAGAGGACCCTGAGCATAGGCCTGAACGTCATCAGCAAAACGATGACCAATAGCAGAGTAATTTGGTAACATAGAGGTAATATCAACCGTGTACAGAATGAAGAGAAGGGGTCCGAGGACTGATCACTGTGGAACTTCTAAAAAGACAGGTACTCAGTTAGACCTGGAATTAACCATTTGGGTGCGACCAGACAGGTAAGATTGAAACCAGAGGAGAGGAACTCCCTTAAGACCATACAAGAATTCATGGTGTTGTAGCAAAAATGTTTGATCCACCATGTCGAAGGCTGATGTGGCATCAAAAAGTTCAAGAAGGATAACCTGCAGCCTTATCAATGGCTGAGTAGATGTCAGCTATAGCATAGAGAGCAGGGCCGTTTCAGTTGAGTGGAAAGCCAGGAAACCAGATTGGTGAGAGGGAGAAGGCCTGAGGATTCAATGTAGGAAAGTATCTGAATGGAAACCAGGCGCTCAAGGGTTTCTGAAAGAAAAGACCGATAGTTTTTGGAGTCATTTGGGTCAAGGTTAGTTTTCTGAACCTTCGTAGGCCGAAGCTCTGTCTCGCGAAACGAAAGCCAGAGTGGGTGGTTTTCTACCCCAAAGAAATAGGTAATATCTCAGCTCACAGATAAGCTACAATAACGAATGAAGACTTAGTGTCGATTCTAATATTTCCAAGGTCAAGAAATCGAACAATCGCAGTGGCAATAGTGTGTGAATAGTACTATCCAAGATGGTGGCGATATGGCAGCCAAAAAAAATGTTACATTCGACACTTTCTTACTAATAACAAAGAAAGTGTCGAATGTAACATTTTCAGGTTACTAATAAGCGGAGAGGGGTGGAAACGGGGAGCAAGCGTCTAACAGAGCCTCTTCTACTCAAATGCCCACCACGACACCTTCAAGAGGTCCCCCTGTTGTACGCAGAGTACGCGGTGGACGACCGAGTCCTCGCCGGTATAAGCGAGTGCCTAATGGCGAAGACACGGAAGGACGGACGATGGAGATCATTGACGCATGCAGAGAGATGGTGTCTCGAGAAGAACACTGGGAGGAAGGCAACGGGAAACCACCTCTCTAACTATCCAGAGTTAAACTGAAAATGACGCCAGAATTGAATACAGATAAGCTTACATCTAATCTTCTGATGTATCTGTATTCAATTCTGGCGTCGAGATGTGGATTATTATGGCGAAGAATGGAAAGAGTCAGCTGGATGGAACGCAAGACAAATGAAGAGATACTACAAATGGTGGATGAAAAAAGATCCCTCATAGGAAGCCGACAGAGAAGATGGTTGGGCCACATCATGAGGGAAGACTCCCTCCTAAGAACTATAATTGAGGGAAGAATGGAGGGCAAGAAGACAAAAGGAAGACCGAGAATGATGTTATTGGACTGCATGATGGAAGAGGATTACAGCAAGTTGAAGGAGAGAGCCAGACAGCGTGACGAATGGCGACATTGGACGTATGAACCTGCCTAGGAAGGGAGAGAACCAAAAGAAGAAGAAGAGGAGATATACATATGTTTCTGTTTTGGCTGTCATATTGGCCACCATCTTGGAAAGTTACCTCTCCACAATTAGGCAAGTAATAAAACTCAATTCCATGGTAGAATCAACACTTTATTTCTAATTGCAGCGTAATTATGAGCTAATATCTTCTTATGTATACATCTTCATTATGAACGAAAAAGTGGGGTAGATAACTACCCCATGACACTTTGGACTCAAATAACTTTCTCAGACAACATGCCATTGTGATGATTTTGGTGTCAGAATAGGCCCTATGCCAAGGGTCTTAACTTGTAAACACATGGAACGTCGAATTATAACTATACCGTTGCTCCGCAATCAATATTCAAACACCGTTGGGGTAGAAATCCTACCCCACATCGGCCTACGAAGGTTAAGTGCCGGAAAAACCAAGACTCGTTTTTTGGGAAGCAGGAATGCGGCACAGAGCAAGCGATCTATTGAAGAGATAGAGAAAGAAAGGGACAAGATCAACAATTATGTGTGTCCACGCATTTCTCTGTCTGTCGGTCTCCCTCTCTCTGTCTGTCTCCCTCTCCCTGTTTGTCTCCCTCTCCCTCTTCCTCTCTCTCTCTCTCTCTCTCTCTCTCTCTCTCTCTCTCTCTCTCTCTCTCTCTCTCTGCGTGCGTGTGTGTGTCGACAGCCTACCGTTTTGGGGCTTTCGATCTTCGCAGATCACTACAAGAAGCACGACTGAATGTTGCAGTACATAATGAGGACAAACTGAGAACCATAATTCCCTTGTCAATTTATTACATCATTAATAATTCGCTAGTTCATAACTCTTCACTACACAATCATTTCAAGCATAGAACCAACATAGTAGTTATAATTGAGACCATAAAAGCCAAGTAACTGATGAAAAGCCGTTGGCTTAAGTGAGTTCCTGCTCATAATATTTTAGCCATAATTATTCGGTTTTTTAAAACCGACAGAATATTAATATGTTGCTGCAATATATTCACATGCACGGTCATAATGAATTAATTGTTGTAATTACAAGCTATCATACTATAAATGTTATAACACATGAAACATACATGTAAAATTTAGTGGTACAATTTTCGGTCATTGATGTCATATTTATGACTATTGCTAGTGTGACGAATAGCTATTAACCCTCAGGCTACCAAGGTTTTTGTGACACCGACTACCAAGGGGTGGTGGTTACCATCCCCTGGATTTCGTGTTTGGTTTCACGTATCATATCTTGTAATACAGCAGTGGATTCAGCAATTCTCAGCATTCATTTCTGAACAAAATGGTATATTTAGTTGTACATTATGTGAATGCACCTCGACATTAGCCTACATAATTTTTAACAACGAAACCGATAATTAGCGATATTTTATATTATTGCGTACATTTTGTACTTGTGGATAAACAAATATAAGATTATGTGTTTTGAAACTGATCTATACATGCCTATCCAAGAACATTTTAAACACAATGATGCTTCATTTGTAACAATAACCTACAAACTAGTCCATAGTCTGTATTAGGTACAGCGAAATCTAAAGGCAACATGAAACAAGACTTCACTTTATTGTGCACGGCAGTCAAATAGGCTAATTATGTCGGTGGTCCTTGCAGTTATTGCTAGTTACTCCCGTTATTTTGTGCGAATGCTTCCTGTAAACTGGCTTCTCACTTCATCTTCAGTATCTGTTTCAGCTAATATAAGTTCTAAATCTGTAGCTGTTGACAAAGTTTGTGTAGAAATATCGGTTTACGTTGTGATGCTGCGTTCCGCCATTTTCACACATAGCCTATAACACATATTATTATTTAGTTTTATCGCTTCCAGTGTTCAAAAGACAAATAAGTAAGCAAGCAAATGAAGCCCTGCATTCCCTCTAAAGAATGGTATATTTGTTTCTCTTCTAGGAAGAAAATTGAATACGCTATGGTCGAAAAACTAAGGAAGGGTGGTATTCACCCCTCTGGTACCTCAGGCTATATCCGGTATAACTTTTGAACGGCGTGAGATACCATCATGATGTTTACCTCAAAATGTGCCCAAATGAATCTGCTACAGCTACCTAAAATGTAAAATTAGATTCCATATGAAAAACAATGTATGCATAAAAACGTGGGGGTGGTAACCACCCCCTTGGTAGAAGGTTAAGTTAAACTTAATGAACAGTCTGGTCTTGTCGGTTTAAGGTAAATAGTTTGCAATCAAACTGTCTTAAATGTGCGTTTTTCAGGCGTGTTAAATTCGGTTTTAATTGTATTGCCGCGGGTCTGTGGGTCTATGGGCTCAGTCCATGGATAAGATAGGCTGCATAATAATAATAATAATAATAATAATAATAATAATAATAATAATAATAATAAATAATAATAATAATAATATCTTTTCTTTAATAAGCGCCTGACAAACGCACTGCGCTGTACATTTACATGTTATGCAATTTAAATCTTAACTACTAACAGAACAGACAGCTTGCAATACAACGGCGCTAATAGCAGCCTACAAACATATCCGCCCAAGGGGCTCGAACTCGGTACCTCTCGGTCTGTGTGCTAGATGTCATCCAATGCGCCACGGGCCCCCCTAAGTAGTGTGCCTGAAATGTATATTTTCTTTACTAAAACATAAAGCTGCAGAGTACTGTCTCTCAATGGCTTGGGTGTAATAAGAAGTCTGATAAAGTCCTCACGACTATAATAAGCCCGTGTTAGAATCGATTGCGGTTCTCTGTCTACAAATATCTCCATCTGAAAGACACAAACATGTAACTGCAACAGCGTAGCCTCTGAACATTTACTTTTGTAGGAATTCCATGTGGCCTACGTGTATATCAAGATGGGTAATTCACCCCGTCCTGGGGTGTTTGCCATTGAGCGCTCTAAGGATCATGGAAAGACATGGCAACCATGGCAGTTCTTCGCTGACACTCCGAGTGACTGTAGCGTCTTCTTTGGTCGTGAAAGTTACAGCGACCGCATCGATAAAGACGATTCGGTTATCTGTTCAACAGTTTACTCCACTGTTGTTCCACTTGAAGGCGGAGAGGTATGCGAACTGATGACACTTTTAGACAACTTTTAAAATTCAGGAATGTATGTTACTTGCTTTTGAATATTGTGATCATGCTGTCTGAGAAAGATCAGTATAAGATAAGAGTATCACTAAAAGACTTTTACGTGCCTCTTCTAGCATTTGTCTTACGTGTGAAGTCAGTGACGTTGCGCCGTTGGAATCGCACACAGACTAATAACTTAATCCATGAAACGGACAACCTTTCTTTCCACAGTTGACGCGACAATCGATATGTGTCAGGATTCAAATCCCAGTCGCAGACATGAAAGGCAAAGGACATGGAAATATGCCACTATCATGTTGCTCCAAATTTTCTTCCTCTGCATCGTATACTGTCCGTAATAGTATGTATATGGGCCTGGCGGTAGTTTGTAAATAACTTGGCTAGGTGGTAGTGATTTCAACCAAGTCTTAAGCCAAGAACCACCCACTTGAATGTATCTTCTACCTCAGATATAGTGAGATGTCATCTGTGACCCTAGCAGTAGCTGCTCTTCAAGCAAGGTTAAACATGGGTCGTTTTCTTAGCAGAATAATAATGATTAATACATGGTAGGGACGTGGTGGGGGTGACCTTTCCAGAATTTTGCGCAACTTCTTAAGTTTCCTATACATCTGAATTCAGACGTGTACAATATCATTGACCTCGCAGCAGGATAACATCAAACACTGAAATGGGAACCAGTCCACCGGGTCTGGGAGAGGTTATGAATCAGTAACTGATCGTTACAACACCATCTTTTCCATAATTTTTGAATGCCAAATGTAAAGCGTTCGAATAGAAAATTCCTGTTATGCAGATAGGTGGCACTGCTGCTGCTAAGGTCTTACGCTGTAGACTGAATGCATTTAATTTCGGTAGTTGAAGAGAGATGGGCAGGGATGGGAGGGGAAGGGTAAATGGGAAGGGGAGTGATAGAGGGAGAGAGGGGAGAGGACAGGGGTAAGGAGAGGAGGGCCAGAGGAGGGAAAACGGAAGGAGAGGTAAATCTGTTGCTCACCGGTTATCAGTTGAATTACAAGGCTATTACAGACCGATATCATCATATCACAGACCGCAATTACAGACCGCTATTGCAGACCGCTATTACAGACGCCAGATAGTTAGGCTACATGACTTACTTTCCAACGCTTTCAGCGTATCGATCTCACGAATCTGAAGAGTTTTGCACAGAGTTCTCATTTCCAACAGTTTCCCGAATGCGCTCTATAGTCCTTATTATGTTAAACTGAGTCGCAAATTAAATGCTCGTAAAGCACAGAAATACATGAAATACTCCGTATGAAATACTGCACATGAAATATTGCATATGTCTCTAATTTGACGATATTTTTGCAGTACATTGGTTTAATGTTTCGTGCTAGGCAGTGGCGTAACGACCTAGCAGGGCCCTTGGACACTCTAAGCTTGAGACCCTTGCCCATTAACGAGACTGAAGAGTGAAAATAATGAGATAGCTATTTAAACTTGCAGCAAGGTAAACAAAAAGGTATTAAACGTTATCATCAAAAATCCATAGTTCAAGTCTTATAGACTTCTCTCCTAATTGTGTTCCTTGAGATGACGTCGCTGCACTCGTTGGGCATTACCATTCCACAAACCTGTAGCCTATCACACCAGGGTGAGATTTCCACAACTGCCTGATCTGATATGGCGAATCGATCTGAAGATTCGCCCACAGTTTGACCGCAAAAAAATGCATTACATTGGGTTTATGTGTTTCCACAGAATTTCCCATGCAAATATTTAACCGCCGGTAGAGGGCAGAAGACATAAAGCAAAATCTTTTTAAAAAATATTTTGCACACTACTTACTCTAACATACTGGCAACTTTTGATCACTATTGGAAAACGTTTGCTCCAAAAAATATTTTTTCACTCCACCCTAATGTACATGTGACTAGTACATTACATGTCTGTCTGTCACATTTTCACGAGACTAGGCTACGCGTGTTTCAAATTTTCTTATTATATACTGATACTAATTATTCTGCTGAAATGAATAGGTTCTCATATAATTCGATCATATATGGGGTTAATGGAGTCGTTTGGAAGGATTTCACCCCATTAATTCATTGAGAAACGAGAGTTGTCTTTTTATTACTCTGGAGAGTGTATTACTGAGTGATGAATAGTTCAAGGGAGATTAATGATTCAATTTAAATTAATTTTTTTTATTTATAAAATAAAATAAACGAAATGTATTGGTACTCTGCGGCCTACATAGACGTCGAGATTACCGCCTATGTGCGCGTAGAGATTACCGAAAAGTTTGGTTTAGGTCACGATCTGCGACCACGCTCACATAACCGGTTTCTTTTTAGATTTGATTCCGTCACCAGGCGCGCTTTCCTTTCCAGGATGCTGGTCAGCTAGGCTAGTGTGTTTTTAGTTAACGTTTACTAACTTTTCTGCTACTATTGATAACTTTGTATGTAAAGCGCCTTGCGTTTGCCAGCGTTTAATAAAGAACACACTTACGTAGGCTACTTACTTATACATGGTACTGCGGCGCTGCTAAACAGTAATGTAATGTATAGACAGTGTAGTCGGTAGTTCTTCAAAGAATTGGCCTACTTCATGAATTTGGCTATTCTAGCTTACTTTTCGCAAATGCGTCTATCAAGTCATCAAGTTAAAATGCTTTGGGCCCTTTGGACCTCGGGGCGAGTCGGGGGCCCCTGGGCTTTGCCCACCCTGGCTATACGGTTGTTACGCCACTGGTGCTAGGCCTCCTATATGTTTTCATATTATGCATTGATATACATGTAGATTTTCCTTATGAGTGAACTCTGATTCCGCTTGTAGATCGATGTGTCGCTTGTCAACAATCGTCCAAGTTCGAACAATTTCTCACATTCGTTGAGTCTGCAGAATTGGACGAAGGCAACGGACATTCGTCTTCGGCTGTTGAGGACAAACACCCTTCTTGGGCATCTCATGGGCGCAGATTCAACAATCACTCGAAGGGTATACACCAGTTATATAAGAGTCTATCTAAAGTAGCAACTAGGTTAGTTATCAAGGAAGGGAACTAGATCCAACAGGAACGAGAACCACTCTGAACAATAGGCTATAGGATAATAGGTCTAAACAGAGCTACATGTAATTAGCCTATGTAAATAGGCCTAATGATCAGCTTAGTTATAACCTTAATTATCAATAATCTTTCAAGTTCCAACAATTTCCAATATATATCTCGAGCTTTTGCCTTAATTGGCCCTTCACAATAGAACCAACTTCCTACATCAACTCTTTCTTTGATATTAACCGCTGGTCCAGGTGCTTCCTTTCGCTATCTTAAGAGCACTCTTTTCGCTCTGGGTCTCTCGCACTGGGAGTGCCTCGAGATCTGATTGCTGTTCACTGTGAGAGACGCGCGTCTAATCAAGCTACACAGTCCTTTCAGTAGGCTATTGGAAGGTACAGTTCACGTGACTGTATCCAGACGCTTCCTCGGGGTCATTTTCTAGGAGGCATTCTGTGAGGTATCCTATCAAAACCGAGCGCCCAATACCGCGCCGTTAAATGTCGCCAACACATTACCGCGCCGTTAAATACCGCGTACTATTTATTAAGTCGCCGATCAAAGCCGCGTTTCTAGTTCCTATTGGGAGGGGAAGATAGAAAAACATTTACAAAAATGGAATCGCTAGGTTAATTTTTTAGGTTAATTTTTTAGGTTAATTTTTTAGGTTAATTTTTTAGGTTAATTTTTTAGGTTAATTTTTTAGGTTAATTTTTTAGGTTAATTTTTTAGGTTAATTTTTTAGGTTAATTTTTTAGGTTAATTTTTTAATTTAAAGATTTCGAATGAAAACTAGACTTGTTAACGTTCTATAAATGTTTTACTAAAAAAATGACAAAGTTTAAATGTTCTACAACGGCGAATGAAAACTAAACTTGTAAACGTTCAACAAATGTGAAACAGCCAGACTTGGAGATTTATGTTATGTGCTATACCACGCAGATATAATCCAACAACGGACGATCCGCGTATTCGGCGACCATGGCTTTGATCGGGCGGTTGTGTCTCTGCATATTCGTCGGCCCGGAGGAGGAAAAGGCTACTATTCAATAGTCATTTCGTTCATGCTGTTCTTTCCCTGTAGCCTATTTGGAGGTAGCAATTCGGTGATTTCGAGCATTTCGAGTAGCTTGGAAATATAATTTCAAGGGAATTGTCGTTACCTGCAAAAATGTTTTGCGATAAAGAACTTTAGGCCTACTAGAAGCGGTTACAGTCTCGGTTTTGATCGGCGACATAATGATTAGCATGCTGTATTTAACGGCGCGGTTTTGGGCGCGCGGTTTCGATAGTAGACCTACACCATTCCGCGACAGGTCTCATGTCGTGGGCATCACCCTACTTTCACCAAGCGTTGCTCTCAAACGCTTGTGGAGTTAACGTAATTAGTACACAGGAATGTTGCGGGGCAAGTGTATCCATCAAGTCTTGAAATCCAGCTGATGCTTTGGAACCTCCACAGAGCAAAGGGATTATCGTCGCTTTCCAGCGAGTATTCTAATTGCCAACATTACTTGCATAAGCGTATTTATTTTTGAGTGGCGCTGTATAAATGTTCGATTGCATTACATTATTATACTACGCCAAACAGGTATATCATGCTGCTCATAGGTTTATAAAATGTTTTAGTTGAAATATATTGATAGGTCATATTATTGCCATTTTTTCAGTACTACTACAGTATAAAGGAAATCTCGATTGGTGGGGTGTGTCTCTGCAATGGCCATGCCAATGACTGCGACAGAATTGGCCCTACAGTGCGCACAGCCAAGCTTGTCTGCAAATGTCAGCACAACACGTGTGGCGAGCAGTGTGAAACGTGTTGTCCTGGATTTGCGCAGAAATTCTGGCGATCCGCCACTAGAGATGTCACCAATGCCTGCGAACGTAAGACTAATCATGCTTTCAAGAAAACACATCAAATTGCGATGGTTCCTTCATTCACAATTATAGCATTTCAGGAAATCAGCCAAAAAGAAGATAGACGCTACTGTAACTAGAAGTATAGTACTTCAGAGACTTCCTGTGCGACCATTTTAATTTGAGAGCCAATGTCGAGCCCAATCAACAGACTCACATGAAAAATATATGGCGACTCTATGACCATAGCGTATTCTCATACGGGCTAAATAACTGGGCTTCCTCGTTCTACTATATTATTCCATATTTACGACATTATGTTATATATGGGCTCCACAAGCCCTACATATGAAGGGCTCATTTCAGAAATATAAATGCATGTAACGGCAAAAATTCCCCAATAATTATGATCCTGCTTTGTCGACAAGCAAAACATGGACAACTTTGACTGTGTGTCAAGCGAAATTCTCAGTGGTCTCCAGTGGCGACGCCAGTAGGGGATAGGGGTTTAGCCCCCTAACTGCGGCTCAGCCCCCCCAATAAAACCCTGGGAAATCACTGCAAATCACAGGGAGGAGGGGACAAAAGGGAAGGGCTTGGAGCTTTAGCCCCCAAACCTGAATCCTGGCGCCTCCACTGGTGGTCTCATCGTAATCGTAAACTCAAAATTTCTTAAGAGCCACTCTAATGCTAAGTGCAGAGCACCAGTTTATTTATGAGCTACTTGACTCGTCGCTGTCTATGTATTTTAGCATGTCAGTGTCATGGCCACAGCGAGGAGTGTCGTTATGACCTTGAGGTCGACCGTAACCGTAGCAGCATAGACATTCATGGGAAATATGAGGGAGGCGGAGTCTGTATCAACTGCCTTCATAGCACAATGGGCATCAATTGTGAGCAGTGCAAACCTGGATACTTCCGGCCGTCAAACACAACCATCAACTCCACCAGTGCTTGCCAGAGTAGGTTGAATTATTCACTCAGTATGATGTAATTCTTGAAGAGTAAAAAGCCTTCTGCACTGCTAGTTATCAAGTTGTCATTCTTGGGAATTGATTAAGAGCTGAAGGCTGTCGTCAGAGCTACAAAAATCTAGTCTGTTAATTATAAATCTAGTCTGTTAATTATAAATCTAGTCTGTTAATTATAAATCTAGTCTGTTAATTATAAATCTGAGTCCTTGAAGTAGAAAACTTAGCCTAAGACAGATGTGGCTTGGATGATTTTGTTGTGTTAGTTTTGTGTCTGTGACACGGTATTGAGAATGACTACGATTGCCACTGTAAGCAAAAGCTGTCACATGACATGACTGCGGTCATAGTAGGGTTTCTGAGCATTTCAAAATAAGTTTTTAATCATTGGCAGTTCACTTAAGCAATTTATATTTAAACTGTCACGGCAAATAAGTTAATTAAATTTTAGAATGCAGATGTGATCTTACGCACTCCACGGGAAATTGTATGGAAGGAACAGGCCAGTGCATATGCAAACCGGAATATGCTGGAGCCAACTGCGACAGGTATTAACAGAAATGTTTCAAGCTTAAAATATTTATGACTTAATTGCTCACTGTTCACCCTGTACATCGTCAAGATGACATTTGTGTTTATCAGTGGGCAAGCTTTTAATGAAGGTTTGATAAACGGTGTGTTTATTTCCGATGAAATTAACTAATTATGTGTTGTAGGTCTTATTTAATTATAATTATAATTAAACATTTGCATTGCTCATTTCAAATAGCAACACAAATTGGAGGTACTCTCTGTTCTGGCTTAAGTGACCCACAAGTCGATATGCGACCGACATTGCCAGTGACATGCATAGGCCTATAAACTTCAAATTTAATTGTGTCGCAACAGCGATATGTATTTGATCTTAAGTAATTCGTCATTTTTACATGTATTAATTTCAAACAGTCATGACCGCGTTATACGAACTATCAAGGTCAGTGTTTGTTTCAATTGTTCGTTTCAAAGTAATAAGGACCGGCGATATGAATAAATTCTCAGAAAACATTTTGTAATGCCATCAAAGTGGATGTACAGTTTTGCATTGACTTATTTTGTGTACCTGTGACGCTGGGTAATTTCAGGTGCAATGATGGTTACCGTGGTTACCCGCTTTGTATTCCATGCCATTGCCACATCGACGGAACCGAGGACGGTGGGCGCAATTGTGAAGGAGGTCAATGTCGTTGCCAACCGAACTTTGACGGAATCACGTGCTCCCAGTGCGCATTCGACTACTACAATTTCCCTGAATGCCTATGTAAAGTTTGTTTAATAGGCCTATAGGCTATGCATGAATATTAGACCGTCTCACCATTGTAAGGAGAAATTTTTTTATATCATATTGGGCTACACTCTAGTTTGGTGAGGCTTGGGTCAGGAACATTTACATTTACGCAAAATTATAGGCTTATACAATGAGTTTTAGTGACAGCTCAACTCAAGACATGCAAAGTTTTATAGCATGACAAAATCGGTATTTGGCAATTCGTAAACTCCCGTATTTGTTGTAGTGTTAAATTACATTTGAATCGACTAAATAGTGCAATCTGCAGTTCCAAAGACTTGAAATATTGGTCGAATACTGCAGCTGAAATAAGCACAGAGATAAAGTCGGCTGGCTAAAAACAATAGACAACGTCTGGCAAATGCCTGTTGAATTATCGTAATGGCACCGGTGTGAGCACCAGTGTTTGAACTGGTTGTGTCGAAACAAAGACCTGCAAGCAATTCTGGTAAATCTTTCCAATCTTGTAGGGTCTGGACGACAGTGTTTCCCATAAGTTTACGAATTGCCAATAATTTCTCAACATTCACTCCTGATTAAACAATTGGCATCTTGACGACCAAGTCCCTATCAGTGTCCAGTACTAATTGTCTGTCAAACTGAGCAATTAGCGGGGTAGTTGGCACGAAATGTTCTACTGGTTTATACAAAATATAAAAGAGTAATAAATAATATGAAATAATGTGAAATATCAAACATTGAATACACACTACAATGTTGCATGTTGCTGTTGCAGTAATGCAGTTGTTGTTGCTCTTTATTTTATTAAAACGCAGAATGTGATTCCGTTACCATTTTTCACTGCCATTCTGTTACTGAGAATGTTCTGACGCGAGACACCCAGAAAATATATTAAGACTTAAGTAAATGTTCTTCGAACCATATTGTGCAATGTGAACTGTTCATCCTAAATGTAAAAGAAGTATTGAGTGTCTGCTACTACACAACAAAATTATTTTTATGTACACAATTTTCATGTAAAAAAATTATAGATAAATTCATAAAAACTGATTACAGAACTGTATTGAGCTGTCACTAAACAATGGAATAATCTGCTGCAACTTTTATAGTTATTTACTGCACCAAACCTCATCATTTAAGCACCTAGCCACTGAAGTTTTTTTAAATAATTTTTTAAAACACCCTAATGAGTATTTTTGGTATTAGTCAAGTATTTGAGTAATATTTATTACTGCAAGAGAAATGATTATTCTTCGCAATCAACTAGGCAAATTTTAATAAGGCATTTTTGCACTTAGTTTTTTGTTATGCTAAAAAATATGATTGAATTTTTGTGTTAATGCTACAACCTTACTACTGCATTTTCCCCAGCACTTTATGGTGTATTTGACTAAACTCATTAACCTTGCCAATGGATTATACTTATGAACATAATTGTAATGCAGGTTTATATGACACCTACGTAGAGATGTATAACCGAACAACGCAAGAGTACGACCAAAAAGAGTGGTTTTCATCTGTTGGCGGAGGCATATTGCAGGTTGTATAGCAGCTTGTTCTGGAATAAAGGGTTGACCATTATTAAAGCCACCAAATTGCATCGTGGAAGCACAAGATGCGGAAACAACCAGATCACCCTCTGCTGTAGGACACAGAGATCTGCTGTTCCCGAACTTAAAGTGTACATTTGACTGATCTTAAGTGCTGAGATATTAATGTCGAGTGAACTGAAATCATGTTTTGTGTGTGTTAACAGCATGCGACTGTGATATTATTGGCTCTCATGCCAGAGGATGTGACGTGCGGAGTGGACAGTGCTACTGTCGTGCCAACTACGGTGGGCTCAAGTGTGGCCGTTGTGCCAATGGTTACTATAATTATCCAACTTGTGACTGTGAGTAGAATTTTCATTGATGCATATTTCTTTATTTTCATATCTTTATTCTAAAGATTGTTGTTAATACAGGCATGTATGAAAAAGATTAAGGAGACAGTTAATTATTTACTGATATATTGGAGTCCCAATGTAGACTTTTATTGTTGTTTGACAGGTAGTAAAACAAAAACAACAGTAGGGCAGTGCTAGATGTGTTCATCGTAGGTTAGGTTTATTGCAGGTTAGTTTCGTGCATAACATTGTTCCTGTTTTATTGACTACAGATCTAGTTTTTTGCTGGACATCGTGCTTGTCGTTTATTGTAGATTTAATTTAGTGTTTTGCAGCGATTCTTACACAGAGTTTATTTTTTACATTTTTAGCATGCAACTGCGACCACAATGGAGCCACAGCAGACGTGTGTGACAAAGATAACGGGCGCTGCATCTGTAACGAGAACGTTTCAGCGTCTCGTTGTGAGGGCTGTGCTCCGGGATACTTCAACTGGCCACAGTGCATTCGTAAGCGGTTTCATGACATTCATTTTCAATTAAACTCACGAGTAAATGTTATGAAATCTTACTTGTTATTGATGTTGAACTTCGAAATTTTAAATAATTTATGTGTTCATGCAAATTCATTTTACCTGGTAGTTTGCAGGAAACTTTGTAGGGAATTTATCTGAAGACGTATTCATAATATTAAGTCAGTTAATTAAATTTTAGGATGTAGATGTGATCTCACGTACTCAACGGAAAATTGTATGGATGGAACAGGCCAGTGCTCATGCAAACCTGAATATGCTGGAGCCAACTGTGACAGGTATTAGCAGAAATGTTTTGTGCTTAAAATATTTATGACTTGCTCACTGTTCACCCTATACATCGTCAAGATGACATTTGTGTTTCTCAGTAGGCAAGCTTTTAATGAAGGTTTGATAAATGGTGTGTTTATTTCTGAGGAAATGAACTAACTCTGTGTTATAAGTCTAATTCAATTGCAATTTGTAATTATAATTAAAAAATTTGTATTGCTCCTCTCAAAAATCAAACAAATTGCAGGTCGTCTCTGTTCTGGCTTAAGTGACCCACAAGTCGATCTGCGACCGACATTAACAGTGACATGCACATAAACATCAAAGTTAATTGTGTCACGACAGCCTATCATGTAGGTCATGATGGGCGCCTTGCATGGCTGCCACAAACAGTTAAATTCGAGAGGTAACAGGTCGATAATCCGAAGATTCGATAGTCCGAAGATCCGATGGTCGTAGTATAGTGGGATCGATTAAAAGAATTATTGCTTAAATAAAAGTTGGATTGCTGAAAATAATCCCGGCTGAAATCGAAGTTTGAATGATGAAAAAGTCATGGTATAAGTAGGAGGGTAAATATTTAGAATCAGAGTTCGTAGGTTTTCTCGCGTCGGTTAGGGTAAGGTTAGGCGTCGTGAGGGTCGGTTAGGGTCAGGGTTAGGGTTAGTGTCATCAGTAGAAATTGGATTGATGAAAATATTTTGTAGTTTAAGTGGAAGCTGGATTGATGAATATATGTCTAAGTGTAGCCTAAGTAGAAGTTGGATCGATGCTCAGACTCTATGATACAATAAATGAAACCGGTTAAACCGTAGCCTATTTTACGTTGCTAAATTATTTGATATTGTCATTTTAAAATGGAAGCTGGATTGTTGAAAACATTTCCTGATGAAATGGAAGCTGGATTGATGATAGTTATCATGCACATAGGTAGACTGCTTACCAACGACAAGTACGGCATTGAAGACATTAGAATACTGTAGCAACGTAAAATGGAAAATCACGAAACCTTCGGACTGTCGAAACTTCGGACTATCGAACCTTCAGACTATCACACCTTCGGACTATCGATACGTAACCAAATCCGACTCCTGTAATAAGTTGCGATCATCCGTTCATACTGAATTGTAATCATCTTGCGTTATTGTCAGTTTGAATTAATAAATAATATATATACATTGCATATGTAGTATTTCGTGATTTTACATGCGTTAATTTTAAACAGTCGACCACCTTATACGACCAACCTATTAAAGGTGGATGTTTCAATTGTTTATTTCAAAGTTATCAGAACTGGCCACATGAATAAATTATCGCAAAAAACTTTGCATTGCTAACAAAGTGGATGTGCACTTGTGCAGCTTTGCAAATGACTTATTTTGCATACCTGTGACGCTGGGTATTTTCAGGTGCAATGATGGTTACCATGGTTACCCGCTTTGTATTCCATGCCATTGCCACATCGACGGAACAGAAGACGGTGGGAGGAATAATTGTGAAGGAGGCCAATGTCGTTGCAAACCGAACTTCAACGGAATTGATTGCTCCCAGTGCGCATTCGACTACTACAATTTCCCGGAATGCAGATGTAAAGTCTATTTAATATAATGTATGAGTATTTAGTATTAGTCAAGTGAGTGAGTAATATTTCTAATTACTGAAAGAGAAATGATTATTCTTGACAATGAACTATGCAAATTTTAATAAGGCATTTTTTGCACAAAATGCTTAGATGTATTTAAAAATATTGTTGTAAATGCTGCAACATTGGCAGGACCATTAAAGTTCTTTCCGGCATTTGTTATGTACATGTATGCTATGTGGCAAAATTGACGTTGCACGGTGTACGCCATAACCTTGCCCAATAGTAGTTCCTGTGACTGCGTCCCCCGGAAGGGGACTTCCAGTGTCTCTCGAGGAAGACTGCCCTGCTTCCCCCCGGGACTTAACTGCGTCCTCTCTCCCAGAACAGTATATAATAGCGCTGCTAAAGACACTCGACATACACACACTGCACACTCGCTAAAGCTCGGAAGATGTTTAATTGATGTCTGTTCGTTGAATAATAATTAATACAAGTTACGGTGTTGACTTGAGTTCCTGTCGTCTTCATGTCCAAGTAGTGATCGGTATCGTCGCAAGCATCGCTGAGTCCACTGCCAGACCGGAGAGTCCGGATTAAGCGGACGACAGAAGAAAGGGAGGATTCTGAACTCGCCATCCAGGGGTAGGCCTAGGAAGAGAGAGAGAGAGAGAGAGAGAGAGAGAGAGAGAGAGAGAGAGAGAGAGAGAGACAGAGAGCAGAGACAGGAGAGACAGAGAGACAGAGACAGAGAGAGACAGAGAGACAGAGACAGACAGACAGACAGAGACAGAGAAGACAGAGACACAGAGACAGAGAGATCCGACAGAGAGAGAGAGAGATCCGCCCAGGCAGACGGGAGAAGAAGACCGACAATCCGACAGCTCCCCGATTTTCGCTACATGCATTTGACTAAACTCTCCGACCAATATATTCTAGTCCTACTTATGAGGGTTATTGTAATGCATGTTTATGTGGCACCTGTTCACGAAAACGTAGAGATGCATCACTGAACAACGCAAGAGTACGATCAGAAAGAGTGGTTTTCATCTGCTGGCGAAAACATGTTGCAAGTTGCATGGCATCTTCTTCTAGAAGGGATAAGCACAGTGAAGTTACCATACCAAATTGCATCGTAGAAGTAGGCTAGAAGATGCAAAAATACCAGATCACTCTCTGCTGTAGGACACAGAGATCGGAGAATGGAAATCATGTTTTGTGTGTGTTAACAGCATGCGACTGTGATATTATTGGCTCTCATGCCAGAGGATGTGACGTGAAGAGTGGGCAGTGTCACTGTCGCACCAACTACGGTGGGCTCAAGTGTGGCATTTGTGCCAATGGTTACTACAATTATCCAACTTGTGACTGTGAGTAGCATTTTCATTTATGCATATTTCTTTATTTTCATATCTTTGTTCTAAAGATTGTTGTTAATAGAAGCATGTATGGAAAAGATTAAAGAGACAGTTAATTATTTACTGATATATTGGAGTCCCAATATAGACTTTTGTTGTTGTTTGACAGGTAGTCAAACAAAAACAACAGTTGGGCAGTGCTAGATGTGTTTATCGTAAGTTTGGCTTATTGCAGGTTAGTTTCGTGCATGACATTGTGCTTGTTTTATTGATTACAGATCTAGTTTTGTGCTGGACATGGTGCTTGTCGTTTATTGTAGATTTAATTTAGTGTTTGCAGCGATTCTTACACTGTTTATTTTTTGCATTTTTAGCATGCAACTGCGACCACAATGAAGTCACAGCAGATGTGTGTGACAAAGACAACGGGCGCTGCATCTGCAAGGAGAACGTTTCAGGGTCTCGTTGTGAGCGCTGTGCCCCGGGATACTTCAACTGGCCACAGTGCATTCGTAAGCGGTTTCATGACATTGATTTTCAGCGAAACTCACGAGTAAATGTCATGCAATCTTATGTACTACTGTTATTGCTCTTGCACTTCTAAATGCTTGAAAATTTATGTGTTCATGAAATTTCCTTTTATCTGGGAATTTTTTTGCATATTTGCACAAAGGGAGTTTATCTAAAAACTGCAATTATTTTTACTAATTCAGATGTCTATAACGGGGAGTATTGTATGCATTTCGCCATGCCGTTATCGGGCGAAATCTTAAATTATGAAGTGTATAAATAAGAAAATGTATTAAGTTGCTCACGATTTTTTCACTAATATTATATTTATTGTTACTATTTATTGTTTTTAGCGGTGCTCTTTTCGAGAAAAAAGGTTGAACAAATTAGAACAATTATGGAGGGTGTTGTGAACCATGATAGGGGCATATTTACGCACTATTTTTATTTTATGGACTATATAATATATATATAACATAACATACATGTAGGTTTTTTATTGCTTTCAAAAAAGTGCAGTAACGCATCATCATATCTCAAATAATATTAAGTTGGGATACAAAAGGAGGACGGAAAGGGACCAGAGTCCCGCTAAGCAGGGCCACATATGTACCAGTGCTCTTAGGTGGAGGTTGATAACATAATGTTCAGGATTGGGAGTGAATTAAGCAACAACTGAAATGATAGCATAGGGAGGAGAGCGGGGCAAGAGCGGCCCCTTAAGGATTTAATCTAAATATCTACTAGCAGGTGAAAATATTGAAACAACGGACTATACCCTGTTATAGGCCATTGAAGTGGCTCTGCAGAGTATACAAATTATTTCAAAAAAATACATGTGATTCTTTGGTATTTAACATTTTATGCAGGCCTTTAAAAAGCCACTCTTGCCCCACCAGTGGGGCAAGAGTGGCATGAACGGCCAGTCAATATGGAAGCAATGTCGTATTCAGTTATTCTTTTTCCCATGTTATTTATCATCCAGCGGTCACACTCTTGGCTGTAAAAAACCTTTAACGCTCTAAAGACAGTGTGATCTAGAGGCTGGAGTTTGCTGCTGGTGTGGGGAGGCAGAGTTAAAAGTATAATCCCGTTTGCTCTTGCTTTTTCAATCGCTTCAAGGGATTTATGACTGACGTGATTGTCTAGTACAAGGAGGACCTTCTGCTCCTTGGTGGGTCGAACATGTTCAATGAAATGGTCCAAATATAGACTGAACAACGTGCTGTCTATCCATCCATATCCTGAGCAGTACCCAACAGTTCCGGAAAGAGCATCAAGCAACAAGCGATCACTCATTCGCTGCCTTGGGAAAATCATGGCTGGCGAAATAAACTGACCCGTAGCACTAACAGCAGCTACAATTGTGACAGTGCGACCCTTCTCTCCACTTGCAATTCTGCCAAGGTCAGAAGTGGACATTCCATAGAAGATTCCTTCCATTTCCACTACACGTTGCTTCAACTGACTTTCCATTTCGTCTGTAAAAATTCGTTTTAATCGACCCAGATTTGTTGGTTGTGGCAAATCGAATGACTTTAAACGCTTTTGTATGGTCGCTCTAGGAATTCTAAATTCTTTAGACGCTGCTCGCAGGGACATTTCTTTATTTTTAACAACCGTCAAAGAACGTTGCAAATTCTCAGATGGATATCTTCCACGCTCGCTTATCCGTTTATAATGTCTAACCATGTTCTGAAAACGAGACTAAACAAATTAACAAATGTGAAAATAGACCCCTATAACAATTAATAAATGGAAGACAAAACTTTTATTTAGTACGGCCTTATGATGGGGCAAGAGTGGCCGAGGCCACTCTTGCCTCATACTATCACGGCTACTCTTGCCCCGTTGCTGTACCAATTACATTTTAAAATAATTACTAGTGACATCTTGCGAATTCACTGAAACTAATATGCGCATTCAATGCCCTTGTTATGTCTTCGCAACAAAAACCAATCGAAAAATTTCGTATCAAAAACATTGATTTTATCCTAAATTATTCCTAACCATTCCGATTTATACAGATATTAGGAAAATCAGAAATTCTTTACTTTCTTATAGAGTTTTGCAAGTAAATTTAAAAATTTTTATGTCGTTCGAAGCGGCCGATAAATGTCTTTCAACGTGGCGTAGTTTAATCTCTACGCATGCGCAATGTTTTATAATAGGCTTCCGGTTATTCTTGCCCCGCAGGCCGCTGTTGCCCCGCTCTCCTCTAATTAGCATTGTCTAATGCTGAAAAGTTCGTTAATAAACAAACAGAAAATCGATTAGATGCAGTTATATATATTTATTTATATATATTTATATATTTCTTTTTTTCAACTGACCTAACCAGCCATAATTGATTATTGTTAAAAAGGGTGACCCTAATTAAGCGGGGCTTGTGCCCCTTTTGCGTCTCCACCTGTTCCCTAGCCAATGATATGTAATAGGCTAATCAAGTTATAGTGGGATCCGAGAACTGCCAAATTGCCAATATAGCCAAAATATTTCACATCTGGTAACCAACGTGCCCTTTTGGTTCCAGATAGTACATGGGTAGACGAGTCCAAAAAGCCTATTTTTATTTTATATATAATATATATCAATATCAATATACACAGAAAACAAATTAAAGTTACCAAAAACTTTAAAAAAAGTTAAATTAACTAAAGTATCGGAATGCTGTTCCGGAGCGTTCCAACAGAGTAAAAAGCACTGGCTACTAGTTTTACGAACAATTCCGTTGGCAGTTACAACTGTTGTTTTATTAAGAAGACGTAGCTGCTCGGCTTCGCACGGGTTATCTCTACCTTTATATATCGTTCGCGCTTGAGTTGCATAGTAAACTTTGATGTTTTCTTTAAGGTTTATCACGTGGTGGTTCTGTGACCTGTGACCCATTGACTGGTCAGTGTCAGTGTCAACCTGGAGTGACTGGACCCAACTGTGACCAGTGTCTTCCTAGGTGGATTATGATTCCGGGATTCGGATGCAATGGTGAGCACAGTCCCCTGCTTGGATCAAGTGATAGCTTTTGAATAATTTTGAGAATTCTAGACGTAAGACATGCTTTTTCATGTAATGGTATACATGTTCAAAATGCGGCCATGATTGAGCCTCAATTGCTTAATGAAACATATAGGCTACTGCAATTTCTGTCTGAAGAGAATATCGAAGTGTCGAGAAAGACAGAGGCAGACAGACAGACAGACATACAGGGACAGACAGACAGATAGACAGATAAAGTTAAAGAGACAGAGACAGAGAGAGAAATTGCGAGGTCTTTGAACTAAAACTTTAGTTCCTTATTATTGCAACTCACTTCTAATCTACGTACTTCTAACATGTTTCAAACTTGTACAAATTACATCACGACTGTCTCAGCAGGGATGAAACAATACCCAACATTACAATACTTTACTTCGTTCCTTGTACTGACTTTCTGTCGAAAACTTACGAGCGTGTCTTACAATATGCAAAACATTTGAATCGTATTTGCTCATAACCACATTCATAATCACAGTTAAAGTTATCTGTGAAAGTTTGGCCAAGAGATGTAGGATATGATTTCTGTAGGCCAAAGGGCACGGAGCTTTTACAGGGGAAGAGAAGCAATTAAAGCGCTCAAAGATTTACGAATAGGGATCCTGAGAGAACATTGTAAAATCGTCTGTGGGCGGTGTCTTGGGATCAACGGTCGGAAGGGATTGATTACATAATATGACGGGGCACGATTCAGCCCTATGTGTGCGGGAGCGTCACAACGGTCAATGATTTGAGGGCATTTTGGATGGTATCCGGACACCTACCACTGAAGTCCGATCGTCATATTATCTGTCGACCTACAGGAAATGTTGTATGTTTCCAGTTCAAACAGCGTTGAGCAATGAGCACCAGGCTTTCGTCATTCCTAAACATCAATGCAACACAGATTCGGAACTCAACTTTCAGCGTTGTTGAGACTTCGGGGTTGGGACCTGCATATATTTCGGAGAGTCTGCCAGTTATTTGTGTTCTCAGAGTTTATTTGCTTTCAGATACCCTAAACTTTATGAATGAAATGCAGCAGCAATTAGGATGTCAAGAGAGACTTTTGATACAGATTTTGAAATTGCGATATAGGCCTACATTATGTTAATAAATTATAACAATTTCAATTTCAATTTTTTTCAATTTCAATTTATTTGTCACAACACAACGGTACAGTTATTCACATAATGGAATACACAAAGTGTTGGCTTAACATAAGAGTCATTCTGGAAGGGGAAAAAAGCTCAACTGAGCTTATCGAGTCCACCTTACAATGTAGTTCAAGGACAGCAATGAATTAACCATCAAGAAGTGAGATTTATTCTAACTATGACATGTATCGAGTGATTAGTAACAATCACTCGATACAATAGATTGTCTTACAGAATTATATGCGATTGACGCTATTTCTCATGTCTAGAATGTGACAACTGCATTCACCTGTTGTTGGACTACATCGAAGTCATTGACTACAACATAACTTCAATGAGACGTGAGCTAGACAGTGTCTCTGTTGGCATCCGCGCCTTCCAGCGCCTGGAAAAGATCAACCAGACGGTTGCCGAACTTAGACCTCTGGTGGACAATTTACTAAATAGTTCCACTGACCCCTCTGAGCTGAACCACATCGAGATTGAACTCTACCAGATCCAGACACTTGCCACAGAGGTCAAAACCAAGGTCAGTTATGAATCCAGATTCAATGCAATCTGACTTCTGCAGCGTGACTGTGTGCAATGTTCACGGCATCAGTTCATTGTCGTTTCTAAGTTAAATCAATATGCATACAGAAATTATGGGCTAGAACCTGCTGAGCCTCAGTTGAAATATACATAAAGCTACGGACACTTCCTGTGGGGAAGGGAATTCCGTCAAAACTGATGTTTAGTCGTGATCTAAATGCCAACATAAACTCTGAAGCGTAATAATTTTTGGAATAGGCCTAGTGCTTAATTTAATCCCCTAGTGAACTATATTTATTTACTTTATTGTCGTCTGTTTGGACAAAATCAATTCTACGTACATGGTTGCGCTGTGTCAACCCGTGTGATTCAATAATAAGCGGATATATATACATACACACATTCATAGCTTACAGGGCCAGCACAAACTTTATGATTACTAAAAGCCAACTCATTGACTTCGAAGCATAAACGTAGTGAACCCGCGATCTTACATAATACAATGTTGTCTTTTACAGTCAAACCATCACCAGAGACTAAATTAATATGCTCATGGCCATAACTGAATGTCAATGACAGCATATTTATGATTACCGGTACTAAAAACCGTCCTTGACTTCGGATGAGTGAGAGCTACACAATTTGGATGTTTTCAGGTAGTGGCACGATATTGGAGGCGGAAAGATTGTACGTTTTAGAGATTATTCATGCGCATCAGAAACCAACGTAATCATCGGCTGTGTTTTCATACCTTGGCGTTTTTCTTCCTGATAACTCCGTCAGCAACATACGCATACTTTAACTATGCTTAAGATTTACCCCAATATGAATTGTGAGAATTTTACAGTTTTTGGCTTATAATAGGCCCTAGTCTCAATCGAAAACACTCAAGTTAAAATTCACAACTCTTTTAGCAGTTTTATTTTAGCTGTGGTTAACGCCTTTAGCTTCAAGGGGTCCTGAACTTCTGAAGCAGTTTGTCCTATATTATTATAAATTAATTATTAATTAGTAACTTTGACAGCGCCCGTATCTAATGCACACCAGAGCCGAGCCATAATCATTTAAACATCCAGAAGATCAGTCCGTTTGGAGAATAGATCATGGACACTTTTGGATCGGAAACTGTTTAGCCTCTCTAATATTATTGAGGTCTCTTTTATTGTGTTAAACACCTGTTGCATTGCAATGCATTATTAATGCCTTTATTAAATCGTTTAGCACATTTTTTATATAAAACATTCCTATCTCGTTTTTACAGTCCAGTCGTACTTTGAGCAAATCCGAATCGGTCGAATCTGACGCAGCTGATGTTAAGCGTCGAGCAGAGAATCTTTACCAAGATCTCGTTCAGATGGCCGTCAAAGAGGCAAACGGTAAGAAGCACTAGGCTATAGGCCTACGGGCAGCACAGAACAAGGCACTTCGGGTATTATCTGGCATACCTCACATGCCACCGGGGTAACTCCGCCACTGCTCGTATTGGCAGTGCCAGTGGCAGGGCCAGTCCCAAGGAAGAGGGCGACGCTAATGATCTTTGTTATCACAGTGTCGTTAAGCTGAAACTACTACTGCTACCACTGGGCTATTTGCATAACTATGAGTGGTGTGCGATGCTTTAGTTGCATCTGTGAACTAGAGCGTGATCGGTGATAATGATCATCTGTCAGTTTTCCATCCTTAATAGGATCAACACTAAAATATCCCATGTGGCCAGAATTTTCGCTTGGTAAAAATCTGCCATAAGTTCTACTGCAAAGACTACACAGGTAGCAAAAGTTTTTGTGCATTGCAAACTGCGTCGTTGTTAAAGAAATTGCCGCCATAGGCAACTTTTTCCTATTTTGCATAGTTTTAAAATTCATTCATTACATCTGAGCAATAATATAGCGCCCCTTCAAGAACCTACTCAGCAGTGTTCCCAGTCCAGTCACGACTGGAGAAAAAGACTCGAACAACTTTTGTATCACCCTGTCGGGTGGACCACCAGTAAAGAGAGGAGCTAAATCAGGAGGTCATAAATATATTAACATTGAGGTCTAAAAGGATAAGAAAGAAGAGATCGATTTATCACGAACGCATTAGGAACATTATGTGACCATCTTTGAGCATCTTGAGGATTAGGCCCTATTTGGACTAAAAGCCAATTCTTCTAATTGCAAGATGTTAAGTTTTCGAATTTTTCTGACAGATGCGTAAGTAACATAGTTAGTAACTTCTTTTGTAGTCCGTTTATTATTTTTATTGCAGAAGCTGTGGACTTTGTCAAAGAAGTTTTGGAGACTATCCAGCGTGGCAACAACATCGAGGAGTTGCTGAGGCAAGCAGAACTAATGCTGAAAGAAATCAAGTCTCGTAACTTCTCGTTCAGTGAACGTGTGGTCCAAGAAGAACTTGGGAAGGCAGAAGATAGTAAGAAACAAATCAATCGACCTAGTAATTATATACAGTACTGACTGAACACCTTTCTAAGCAATTAGCCTATCAAATGGAGAACACGTGCGGATTAGCTCAGAAATGTTCCTTCTGGAGACAGTCCAAAAGTTGCTCCCCGTTTTTGTTTCTCGATGTCCTCTCTTCTCTCAGAAGAGAGGGCATTCTCTGCTCGACCTAAATTAATATCGTTATTTGCTTTTCTCAATAAGCGTTGAAGGAAGCGAAGGAATTGATGGATCGTGTCACCGGTCAGTTCAACCGTACAGTCGAGATGAGCATCCTCATCGATGACATCCGGAATAAGCTGCAGGATCTCCAGAACAACAGTCACCACTCCCTTGACCATTCACAGGCAGCCATTGAAATAAACAACCGCATCCGACAGCTCATGAAATTGGTCACTGTAAGCTACACCAGGTTCTAGACTGATTCGACAGTTATAAAGTCGCTGATAAGTTATTTGATGAAATCGCAGTGTGTAACATAATTATGATGATGAATGGTTGATATATGTATAAGTCATGGGTCTGTATGCACTACTGCATAAGCATCACCTTGTATATTCCTACCTAATGGCACATTGTTTACTGGTTTCGATTCTTGCTTCAATGATCAGTGCTACTTTAAATGGAAATAAAATTGAGAAAGGGGCGACACTACCAGCGGATCAATATTCTTCCATTTAGGTTTACCCGTTGACATCCTTGAACTATTGCAACAAATGCAACATGATCATCTAATTAGTTGATCAATAAAGCTTGAATTGATGTCGATCTTTGCATCGTCTACGAGTAAAATTGTCCTGATTCTCCTGTACATTATGCGATGTACATGTAGGCCTTCAATACAACACTTTATCCCCATCATCTATTCCGTTTCTACTATCATAGTGAGGAGATGCCCATCGACCTAATTTCTTATTATCAGTGTCATACGGATGTAATCGCCCTCTCAGAAACTAGAATTCCTGCTTCATGTCCTAGCGCAGAAGTAGGAGACTTGATGGATGGGCCATGGTCACCTTATCCGGTATAAATACGTTATTGTCAGAGATTTCTCTCTAAAGTATGGGCAAGAGCCGCAAGACACTGATGCATGTAACTAAATGATAAAATGACAAGTTGCCAAGAGCACTGAACTGATTGATAACATGACTAATCCACTAGTTTACTTGCAGGTCACTGCTCTACAATAATTGTTTATTAATTGATTGTTCTGTAATTGCGTATTTAACTATTCAGTTATGAAATCAAAGTAAAGTTGATGACGTTTTCACTTATCTGTCGAGTAACTGATAAGTATGGTTTAGGTAAGTAAGTAAATAAATGAGTTAACTTCATTTGCGTCTGACAAGCGCACATGCATTACATTGTATCGCATACATTTTAAAGCGAACTATAACAGTAGCAGATTAATAAGTCGCACATGCACAAATAAATATAACTAAAGATACATCGGTTCACAAAACTGCTTTTAAACAATTTAGTTTTAACAAAAGGCAGCGCGAAAGGATGTTCTCTCTTGCGAAGTAAGTACTTGTCCTCGCGAAGAGCTGATAAATGCAGTGGCCAAACAACTGTGATTTTTGGAAGAGATTCCAGTGTGCTCGTGGAATAAGCTCTTCTGCAGTATGGGTCTTCTCACATATTTGCCATCTACGAGCCTTTTTAGGGCTGCATTAATGTGCACAATAAGTTCTTATCATGTGACGTGAGAAATCCAGCAAAGCTGGTGCATACATGTTTCTTGAAATAACAATCGCTTGAAAAATGACGTCCCGCTTCGAGATATGTAGGCCCTGCTGTCTCAACTGGTTTAATTACTTATACAATGCATTAAGTTGATTTAGTGATTATTCGTCAATTAGAGATATTTTGACAATTTGATTGATCGACTGTATAACAATCTTTACTTTTCAGGATACGAATCATAAGATTGGTCAAACAGAAACAGATATTCGAAATTGTGTCGTCCGAGCCAGGAAGCTTCTTAGCGACGCCGGGAAATTTCTTATTAATGCCAGACAGGCTTACACTGTAAATGGCAGCTGAGTTTTCTTGAAATTACGTTAAACCAAATGATGTTAAGGATATATATATATATATATATATATGCACACATATATATGGCATATTAGTAGGCCTAATATAAATAACATGTAATTTTTTGCCCTGAAGTACTTTATTCCCCAGGGACTTAGCAACTTTTTCTGACTGGTGAATGCTCTGTTCTTAATTACATTTAACATCGTTTAGGCTAAAACAGAGACGCCTCTGCTCAATTTTCTCCTGTAGCGACGCTATATAATCGTAATCGTAATCGAACATTTGTATAGCGCCACTCAAAAACAGAGGCGCTCCCGACCCGGGCCAGTGTCTTCACTGGTAAAGAGAGGTTTTCAGGCGCTGGCGGAACTGGTCAAAAGAAATAGAAAAATGTCATATATATATATATATATACTTTTATTATTGCAATTATTGCAATGCAATAATTGCAGTTCTGTTGGACGACCATGTTTTAAGTAATAATCCCATTAGCGAGTCTACTCAATACTCTGATGCGCGGTGTCTAACGTTAAAGTACAATCGCTAGAAGCTTCATTTTAGAGACGCTTTGCTTTGTAGCTCGTTTGTGCTGACATTCAGAATGGTAGACAGAATATACAGGCAGTCTCAATCAGAGGAACACACATGTTTGATGGGAGAGACAGGTGGAGAGACAGACAACTGACTGACTGACTGACTTATTTACCTACTGACTGACCGACTGACCGGTTGAATGACTGACTTACTTTGAAACACTTTGCTTTGTATCTGGTTTGTGCTGACATTCTAGGCGCATAGCATGCCTGGACCGAGTCTTGCGCTCTGCAGCGCGCCTCATTGGGAATATTTTCAAGTATGGTCACGTCTCCAGCTTGCATGCTTGAGGTCCTTCACTGGCTCCCTATCTGCCAACGCATCAAGTACAGTGTAGCTCCTCTGGTTTGGCGCTGTCTCCAGGGCAATGCCCCAATTTATCTCCGTGAGTTCTGCTGTTTGATTTCGGGTTCCTAGGGCGTCGCCTTCTACGCTCCGCAGAAAAAGAAGTTCTACTGGTTCTGTTTATTCGTACCGCAACTATGCAGAATCGAGCTCTTTCTGTGGTAGGCCTTATGATCTGGAATGGTCTTTCTCTAGAGCTGCATCTACACCCTGGGACTCTGCCTGAAACTTTCCTCACTAAAATAATAAAAAAAATTGCACTTTGGAGTCGGGAGCGCCTCTGAGTAATTTCCTTGAAGGAACGCTATATAAATTCCCAAATGAATGAATGAATGAATGAATGAACGAACATACTTGACAGTACGTTCGATGGTAGCTTGATCTGTTGGTCTGTTAGTCTGGTGGTTGACTGTAGGATATGGAGCGTGTAAGTAGCCAATTGGACGGTGCCGTCAGAGTCCTACAACCGTCAGTGGTCGGACTGTCAAGGGAAAACAGAATTCTGATACCTCTGGTTGATAATGCAACACAACACGCGCTTCGGTTGAGGACAGACGCTGACCTGCTGGAAAGGTGATCATAGTGATTTGCAGCGAACATAAACCAGAATGTTAGAGTGCGTGACAAAAGGGCAAATTATTATGGCTCATAACTATAAATGTAGCGTTCTATTATATTATATTGTGTAGAAGGAAAGTGTGTTACGTTCATGAGATCTGGATGGAAACGCTGAAGATAGTAAATAGTAGGCTACGTAATAAATTGTATTTAGCTCATTTTCATATATGTTGATCTCTAATGATTTTGTCAAAGCGGGTGCTGTCAGTTGGAACTCGTTCTATTAAAATTCTCTAACTTTTATAACTGTTGTGATTATTAGAATTTATTAATGATAATCAGTGACGTAACTAGGACTCCTCGTTTGGGGGGCTTTAAGCCTTGAACATGGCCACTGCAGTAGCCCGAGCCGATAGTGGAGCCGGGGGCTTGATTCATTTGGGGGGCTTCAGCTTCGTTTGGGAGGCTTAAACCCTTCCCCCATTGCAAGCCCAACGCTAGTTACGTCCCTGATGATAATTAGGCAGTTCTTAGTTTTGGTCACAGATGATCTTTTTCTTGATGCATGTAAAGTAATGGGACATCTTTCGTTCCAGTTTGATGATGGACACGCGCACGATTGCAGAAGCTGCTCTGAAAGCGTCCGAGGCTTATCGAACAATCACTGATGCCATAAACAGTGCATTAAACGCATCCATCGAAGCTCTCAGAGTAGCTGAAGAAGCATTAGCCATGGTCGGTGTTTCTACTGCTCCTCATTCGACTTTGTTCACTCATTAGGCCATCATAATTAGGTAGTTATTTGACGAGAACTTATTTTCGGCCTTATGTGTTTACAATGGCTTCTAAGTACACCAAACTAATGTACATGAATAATTAGGTGAAAATGAGAAGATGGGTATCAATGACACCTTTACGTGATTTAGGTAGCTGACAAGATTCCCGTATTTCAAATAACATTTATAATAAATCTGAATTTAGCAAGTCGCCTAAACATACGTTGAGACTACGATCACCATAAAACGAGTAAAATTGACGGTATCTGGTTGTACTCAATATTTCTGTTGAAGTCCTCTGGTCTTGCGAACAATGCAACGGAGTCAGGTAGACAAAGTGAAACCCTGAGTGGACAAGCGGATAACATCACTGCAGTTGCACTTGGTAAGTCAATAGATGAATTGCCATAAAGGCATAATTATCATACTATAGTTTCAGCGTAGTATTTTAACTAAGGCAGAATTACCTATAGTCTTTTCAAGATAAAGTGCTTAAGGCTTCTTGTTTGAAGTAGGTCATGCCTCAATTGGGTTTGGTAATTTCTAGGCTACTATTTACGAAATATTCACAATCTGTTAACAATTACATTTCCACTTCTATTGAACCCATGTTACCATATAACTGGTTTGTATGAAGCCTAGCTACGCAAAAACTTGAAAAAAAATCCAAATTAGGTTATCCATGAGCTTGCAATGGATTGCCCATCTCGTCTTATAGTTTCTAGCTTCGTCTTTTTTCATTCGACGTCACTTCTTTATGACATTTATCATCATCTTTTGGAGATGTGCGCATGCTAGATTTACATACCCATTCTTCGTTTCTTCTTTTATTCGCTTCTGCATTTCGATTCTAGGCCTATATCTCTTTTGCCTGCACGTACAGACCCTCCAAGTAACCGGCGTCGGCCTCTGAACTATAATACTTTGCAATTACAGCTGCAAAACTTTGCAGAACACATTTTGTTAGTACAATAGTATAGGCATATATTTGCCAGTTCAGTCGATTTAGCGCCAGTCCCTAAATTTTGAAATTATTTTCAAATACGATAGTACAAATCTACTCTGGTGGCTCTCGGCGGAAGAACGGATGCCATTCAGTGCCGTTCTGCTAATACAAGAGCGCTTGTTGGTATTGTCTGGGAATACATGTACATCACATGTACATGTATTCCATTAGGTTTTCCGGTTGCGCCTCGGGCGTGTAAACACCGGCCCTTCTCGGCGTTACAGTTTTCTTATTTAATTTGAAAACTGTTCTCTATCGCCGTAGTTGGGCTGGGAGCGCCTCTGAATAGGTTATCTTGGAGGGGCGCTATATAAGTCCTCTGAATGAATGAATGAATGAATGAATGAATCACGGTGATACGTGGCATTGCGTGTCCCTGTCAGATCGCTTTGCGGTGCAGCGGATTTCCAGAGTGCCTCAAACCCTGCTTCCGCACATTAAAGGAGGCGCACTGTACCTTCTCATGAGTAGGCCTATCCTCTTTGAAATGTCTTTCATATAGGTAGAATTAATGTTTTGCATAAGCAAACTGATTATTTTCATTTATCATAGGTCACATCTTTTAGAACAGTGCATAGCCGTATTAAGGGCCCGTACATGCCGAGTTTTGAGAGGATCTCAACAGGTGATGTGATGCAATAAATGATTGTTTGACTCTCTTGAATCACCTCCCAAAAGTATTGTTTTCGCGGCTGTCACCAACTCTTTTCTTTCTTAGTTGTGACCTACCTCAAGAACTTTCCTTATCTCTACATATAAATTGCTCAACGTCTTCTAACTGTTTAAGAATTAAATTGACACAGTTCTTTGAATGTTTCTTTCTTTCTTCAAACACAGTTTAATAACAACAAACTCAACTCTTGCCTTAAAACAACCGTACTACACTGTATAGTTCAAATTCACTGTCATCAGCAGTTTCTAAGTTTGGCGCGCTAACTGCACGTGTAAAAGAATCTACCGTCAGCCAATGTTTAGGCTACTTTAGGCCAAGCGCCCACGAGCCGACAGCGCAACTAAGGCCTAAGACTAAAACGCTTAACAATCGATACACATTATATATATATCAACCTAAAGAACACCTGTGCTCATTATATATGCAAAACACTTGTTCACATTACCTCCTTCCCTTTCTTTGGATTGAGCAAATTAAACTTAAAAAATTTGCAAAAATCATCATGTACTAAATTATGCAATAAACTTAATACTATACAATATATTAAAATAAACAA
>JACEVL010001585.1:0-26039 GCA_020284085.1 Aporrectodea caliginosa
CATGTTTCATGGCATCACCAATTTTCTTTAATTTCGAAACCATCGTTTCACTTTCTTCTTGTTTCTTTTTCTCTTCTTCTCGTTCTTCTTTCCTTCTTTGTTCTTGTGCTTCTCTATTTCGCTTCTCCTCATTGAGTTGTGCTTCTTTTAATGCTATTTTTGTTGTTCCAACTTTACACGTTCTTGTCTTTCCTCTTCCGCCTTCTCCATGCTTTCTTTCTGTAATTTCAGTTCTTCTTGTCTAACCTGTTCTGCTCGCTGCAACTCTGAAATTCGTACTTTTTCCTTTTCTTCTTCACGTAGTCTCTTCTCTTCAATCTGTTGCTGACGTATCTCTTCGTCACTTTTCCGCGCCCTTTCAAATTCAATCATCTGCTCTAATCTTCTCCTTTCAGCGTCTTCTCTATCTTTTCTCAATTGCTCTAATTGAATTTCAAATTGCTGTCTTTGCAATTCTTCTTTCTCTCTTTGAAGACGTAATTCTTCCTGTCGTACATTTTCTGCTTTCTCTTCTTCTCTCTCTGAAGACGTTCTGCCTTCTCTTCCTTCTCTCTCTGAAGACGTTCTGCTTTCTCTTCCTTCTCTCTTTGAAGACGTAATTCTTCCTGTCGCATTTCTTTTTCTTCTTGTCTTATACGCTCTTCGCTTCTGCTCTTCGTTTCTCCTTTCTTTCTTTCTCGTCTTGTCTTGTCATCATCATCCATTGCATCATCATCTCCATAGACATAGGTCCAGGTGGTTTCTCAATAACCTTTTCCACAGCACCGCCGACAGCACCTTCTTCTTCCTCTGCTTCTTCTTTAAGCCAGACTTCAGCTAACGCTTCTAGCATGTCTTCACGTGACATATCTTTCAGTTTCTCTTCTTCAAAACCAGCCTTTAACAAGCGCTGCTTTAATCTTTCAGAAGACATCTTCTTCAGTTCTGCTTGTTTCTTGACACTTAATTTCTCCATCTTACTTCTTTACTTGTGTGATTTCCTTTCTGGAAAACACGAGTTTTCTTTTGTGTTTGAAGTATTGGGGATTGTTCTTTGTTTGATAACAACAAACTTTTATACCTTTGTTGTTGAGGCTTTCGTTGATTTACCAATGATTCGAGTGCGTATTCACCAGTCTCTTCGGGGGCGTGGGTTTCGAATCCCACCGCTGCCACCAAATATGTCACCAACTCTTTTTCTTTCTTAGTTGTGACCTACCTCAAGAACTTTCCTTATCTCTACATATAAATTGCTCAACGTCTTCTAACTGTTTAAGAATTAAATTGACACAGTTCTTTGAATGTTTCTCCTTTCTTCAAACACAGTTATTTCATCAAACACAAATCGACTGTAACTTCTAACATACAGCTCTCTACTGCATTAAAACAACTACTACACTGTATTGTTCAAATTCACTGTCATCAGCAGTTTCTAAGTTTGGCGCGCTAACTGCACGTGTAGAGAAAATCTACCGTCAGCCAATGTTTTAGGCTACTTTAGGCCAAGCGCCCACGAGCCGACAGCGCAACTAAGGCCTAAGACTAAAACGCTTAACAATCGAATTATCGAATACACATTATATATATATCAACATAAGGAACACCTGTGCTCATTATATATGCAAAACATTAGTTCACAAGTATGTTATAGATAAGTGAGTGGTGGACCGGTGGTTGTTAGAGGGGCCTTTGTAAAAGGTAATCACAGCACCCAGGCCCGCACTATATATAGCCTTAATTAATGCGGCCCTATGCATACCTGAGAGATCCTGAGTGGCCGAGTGGGTTGGTAGCCCGCTCTCCACGTCGGCGGCCCGGGTTCGATTCCGGGTCGGTCGGTTTAAGTCTATCAGAGATTATTTCTCGGATCTTTACTGCGGGTGGCTGGGTCGCAATATAAACGTGGAGTACGAGGTTGCTTTCTGCCTCCGACACTAATCATCTTCGATATGAAAAAGTGTCGTTAAGCCGAAGTACAACCCTATGCATTGCACATTACAAGTTGCTGTATCGGCCCTCTGCATCGCAGAGAGCGATTCAAAGCAGCGATGTGATATCAAAAGGTACATTTTCATTTCACTTTAGAATATCATCACTATTATTATTCATTACAAATTTAATTCAGGCGCGCCTGTCAAGAACGTCGCATCTTTAAATCACATTCCACGATTTAATAGGGACCAGGTACAGCAACATCTGATGTAATGAAAATGTAACTTGTGACAAAAGATCGTTGCTTTAGGCCGCAATCTATAAATCAGAAGGAATCCAGCTGAGCAACATGGCCACAGGCGGCTGTCATCATTTCGACCAAAATACAGAGATGAGGGATTGCAAAATGGAAATCTCGATTCGTCTGTCATTCCTGTATTCCTGTACTCCGTCACTCCAGAAACATGCAGAATGACAAGACAAGAGGCATATGGGACCAGTGCATCTATTTCACCAATATCCTTTATGCAACTGGAAACCAGTGCATCTGTTCCATCAACATCCTTTATGCAGACCAACCTGACCTGGTTGGGGAAAGGTTGCAAATTTTACAGACGAGCGATATTATTTGATTCCTGTCGGAAGAAGCCAGACTGTGAGAACGGAAATCAACCAGTCACGTCATGCGAAGGCGGAAGCTGGTTGTCAGAGGAAGCCACGCTCGTATGAGCATACATCAGACACCAATTTCGCCAGAATTAGCACTCAAAGACATCAAGTGTCTAGTAGTAGAGTGCATTACCTGTCGCGGCCAGACATTACTGCGTCATTTTGAAGCAATCAGACAAACTGTCTTGCGGCAAGTGACAGCGAGTGTACTTTGACACTAGACAGCTTATGTCAGCCATTTTGCAGTGCAGTCATTGTTGCATATACATGTATAGCCAGACACTGTTGTGACCTGGTGAAGAAACTCTTTTGTCTGATATCTTCAAAGCTCATTCACTGACCGCAGGCGACAGTTAGTGTGCTTCGATACCAGACACTTTACGTCGGCCAGCACCCTAGCCAAACAAGTCCCTGCCTTTATCAGCCATTACTGTAGGGAGCATGTGTAAAAATATAAACGTGGCGGCGATAGCAAGAGGACTTGAAGCACCGAACTGGTAAATTAACGCGACGAGTCAGCGACGGAAGTCTTTCAGATATTTGCGTCGCAATTACTTGAAGAGAAGAAGAAGTCTTTGACGAGATAAGATGAGTTTTATGGGCGGAAAACCGGAGACGAAGCTTGCCAATCAAGAGCCTCCTCCTGGCAAGTCGTCGTCGTCTCTCGACTCGAGACGAGCGAGCGATCGAGGAGGGCTACACGACGATAGGGATGCAGAGGGGTCGTTTCTGGCTGCTGGCTGCAGCGTGTCTCCCGCTTTATGATGAAGCTTTCATTGCTTGCGAAAAGCACGCGCCACAGAATATCCTGGTCAATGCGTTGATGTACGTATACGGTATACGTATGAGCTTGTAATTGTAAGTGCCGTTTATATATTTATATAGCGTCTCGTCTTGAAAACTGAACAGAGTGCAAGTATATATATATATTATATATAATATATATGCCTTTATCTGTGAATGTATGTATGTCTTTAGGTATGCACATATCTATATATGTACCTATACATGTATATTATGTATAAGTAAGCAGCCTTTATTTGCATCTGACAAGCGCACACGACATTGTATGAAGATTTGTACGCATGCATGTAGGCCTATCTATGCATGTATGTATTCATTTCATTCATTTCAGATATTTATATAGCGCCCCTTCAAGATTTCTACTCAGAGGCGCTCCCGACTACAGCGCGGACACTGAATCGGAGTTTCACGCCGAAGCGCATGAGCAATTGCAGTGAAGGACTTGCCCAGGGTCCCTACGCGGCGGCTTTGAGGTGGATTCGAACCCGCAACCTCCGGGTGCAAGGCACCGAACATACCTCTACACCACCGCGCCCCACAATGTATGTATGTATGTATGTATGTATGTATGTATGTATGTATGTATGTATGTATGTATGTATGTATGTATGTATGTATGTATGTATGTATGTATGTATGCATGCATGCATGCATGCATGCATGCATGCATGTATATGTATGTATGTATGTATGTATGTAACGGGGCGCGGTGGTGGGCCTGGTGCCTTGTAGCTGGGTATGTTGCGGGTTCGACCCAGCTGAGAGGCGGCGTAGGGACCCTGGCAAGTCGCTTCACTCGCAAGTGCTCATGCGCTTCGGCGTGAACTCCGATTCAGTGTCTGCGTTGTAGACCGGGAAGCCTCTGATTGGAATCTGGAAGGCGCTGCTAAGTGTTCAAATACAATACAATACAATATGTATGTATGTATGTATGTATGTATGCATGCATGTATGTATGCATGCATGCATGCATGCATGTATGTATAATATGTATGTATGTATGTATGTATGTATGTATGTATGTATGTATGTATGTATGTATGTATGTATGTATGTATGTATGTATGTATGTATTTATGTATGTATGTAGGTATGTACGCATGCATATATGTATTTATGTATGTATGTAGGTATGTACGCATGCATGTATCTATGCATGTCTGTCTGTATGTATGTATGTATGTATTACCAGCTTTGCACGGACTTGTACTTGCTATGCATGTACTATGCATTTATGTATGCGTAGGAGTCGGGAGGGCAGGGGGCATTTGCTCCCAAAAATTCGGGTGTTCATGTGTTTCGCAGAAAGATCTCAAACGCTCATTATACGCACGACGCCAATTATTCTGGATTTATTTTTCTTTAGAGTAGAACTAAAAGCTTGCGGCTTCTAGCCCCCCAACCACTTAAATTTCCCTACGCCTGTGTATGTTGGGGTATGCATGTATGTGTGAATGTATGTACGTGTACGCATTATTTCTAAGAAGATCTTACTATGCGCAAGATGGCAGTTAATCTGAATCTCAGAGAAGGCTTATAAATGTTCGCTAAGGGACACAAGATGGCGACGAAGAATGGTCGGAGTTAAACAAAAAATTAGCTGACAGGTAGATATCGAGGCAGAGGATTTTTAACATGATAACTGGTGGGGAAATTCCCCACCAGCCCTCTCAAATTCCCCACCAGTCCTTACCCTTTTCCCAACCAGTGAGTTTTGCCCTTTTAGTCCCACTAGTCGCCACCACTGTTGAAATGATTAAATTATTTTATTTTATTATGACTTTGATATACCGTAAATGCAAACCACAGCTGCAGACGTGATATCTTTATAATTTATAGTTCTTTTGTCACCAATGCAATATTCTGCTCTATGATTTGTTTACATCTTCAGTGTGTTGATATATATTTCTAATTAATATTTTTATCACTAACATAAACTACTTTACTCTAAACCAGTAAAACTGGATTTTAATTAGTGGTCATGATAAAGCTAATCTGTAGAGATTCAGATTTATCATTGTATGTATGTAATGTATGTATGTATGTATGTATGTATGTATGTATGTATGTATGTATGTATGTATGTATGTATGTATGTGTATGTATGTATGTATGTATGCATGCATGTATGTATGCATGCATGTATGTATGTATGTAATGTATGTATGTATGTATGTATGTATGTATGTATGTATGTATGTATGTATGTATGTATGCATGTATGTATGTATGTATGTATGTATATATGTATGTATGTATGTATGTATGCATGTATGTAATGTATGTATGTATGTATGTATGTATGTAGCTGTATGCATGTATGTATGTATGTATGTATATAGTATATGACAGTCTACCTAAGTAAAATCGAGGCAGCAATTAAATTAAATGGAGGCCGAGTGTTGAGCAATCTTCACATTTCTGACAAGTAAGTAAGCATGCAATATATTATGTATCATATGGCGCCCTTTAAGTACCACTCAAAACCGATGCACTTACGACTCTCTGCCCCCAAGTAAGTGCATTTTAAGGAATTATGTTTGACAATGTTCGGAACATACTCGGAGCATATACCGAACACATTCACGGTAAGGGGTCAAAGTACGCAGCAACAGCGGCAGCAAGTGTATGTCAGCTGCTCGGCCATAGTCAGACAACACTCGGAGCGCATTCGGGGCATACATAAACGACACCCAACCGACAAAAGAGTACTGATCATGTGGTCCAGCTCGGTTCTTCTGATGCCAGGCTCGTCGGCCAGTGACGGGGGGGGAGCTGTACGAGGCTGAGGCGACCAAGACATAAATCTACGTCAGCTGGGTATTAGGATCTGGCCGCCAGAACCGCGGAGACCAAGACGCTAAGACCAGACCACTTAATGAGACCATTTACGAGTTAAGGCACTGGCCACAACACGCACAGAACGCCGTATAACGACGGTCACTTGCCCGGCGGCGGCGGCGCAGTCGCGTCCGCATGTTACGTCTTTGGAGTTTGGAGCAAATTCGAAGCGCATACGCAAACGGAACTTTACGACTTGAAGGCTTCTTGCTGCTAATCTACTCCGATCTATCGTAGAGCTCCTGGGAAGCATTTTCCAAGTGCAGGGAGGAGGAAGAAGAAGACTGAAAGGATTCTTACTTCCAGTCTAATCAGTTCTGACGTAATCTCTAATGAAAAACAAACCCTAATTCCAAGTGCAAGGAGGAAAAGAAGTGATCGTATGCCATCCAATCTTATCCTATGCATCGTGTATGAGAAGCAAATTCAAAGCACATTAAGGAATGTGGTTTCATGACTGAAAGATTTATCAATTCCAATCTAATCATAGGCCTATATCTGAGAAAAAGCAAATTTCAAAAGCACAGAGAAACAGGACTGTGTACTCGTACTTGTATTGTAATTAGATTTATCTATCCATCTATGAAATTTATATAGCATCTAGATCTTCAAGAAAACTTCTCAACCATTCAAGAAACAAAAAGCCTTTCTATATTTAAAAAACATTTTAAACTGTGCTTCCTATATATAGCCTATATGCTTTTATTGCTCTATTTTGCCCGAATTTGACGCCTCTTGAAAAATGCCGCTCTAGGCAGCCGTCTATATCGCCTTATTCCCCTATTCCTAAAGCCGACTCTGACGAGTTTGGTCGACGAACTGTTCAGATTGCTTTCAAGAGCTTTCCTGAACCTGCCTTGTCTGATAAATTGAATGATCCAGCTCAATCCGAACGCTCTGTAGCGAAGAAGCGCAATTCAATCACAGACCGAATCAGCATCCATTTCCTTTGATACAATCTGATTTGACAAGAGGTTTCCCGCCGCCTGTATACTAACTCCCGTTTTCCCGACGACGCTCGAGGTTCGCAGTCAGCCGACTTCATCTGTTAACACAATTCATGCACCGTAATACTGTTGATTGTGGCATTTATATGGCGCCAATTCACCGCTTAGACTTCACCGCAGCTCTCCCGATGAGACCGTGTTTACCAGAGGCAACAAGCAAGTAGACGTGGAGTGCCTATAATCGTAGTTATGTAATTGGCTGCAACCGATGTACTCTAAGCGTTGTACTCTAAAGTCGATTCTGTTTAAATCTGCTAGATAGCTACGTTTAACGCCTTCGTGAGGTTCTCGTAAGGTGCTATATAAATGGCCATATATATATATATGGCCATTTATATACATTTATATTTATATTGCGCCTATATATATATATGTTACAGGCAATGTGTAAAATCAGGGATTTTGTAAAATGCCTGAAATTTTTAGGCAATTTGTAAAATCCCCAATTCACTCGGGCACTTTACAAAATCCCTGAAAAAACCAGGGATTTTGTAAATTCCCTGAAAATCTGATGATGAAAATTTGACAGATTGCCTGAAAGTGACGAAAATTATCGAAGTTTTACAAAATCCCTGAAAAAAACAGGGATTTTGTAAAATCCCTTAAATCTGATGATGAAAATTTGACAGATTGTCATGTCCGCCTTTGGCTGCGTGTCCGACATGTCCGCCGGCTATGTTTTAAGTCATGTGGTTGGGGCCGTGACTTGTATGTTCCTTCCCCTTAGAAGCCTAAGTATAGAGCCGTCTTTCCGTCACATTTGTCGTCATGCCAAAAGACTCTGTCAACCAGCGACATTATAGTTTACTATATTGTTTACTCTCTCCATTGTTTACTATATTGTTTACTGTCTCTCCATTTTTTTCCACAGTATTGTACCTAGTCTTTATGTTCCAGGTTGCGGTGTGTCAGCCTGTTTTGCAAAATAAACGAATATACATACATACAGCTCTGAGTTGTCGCGGCGGATTGACAATTAATAATAATAAATAAATAAATAAATAAATAAAATAAAATAAATAAATAAATAAAATAAAATAAATAAATTTAATTACTTAAATTTATTTATTTATTTAATTAATTAATAAATTTATTAAATTTAATTAATTAATTAATATAATTTAATTAATTAAATAAATAAATTAAAAATTAATTAATTAAATAAATAATTAATTAATTATATAATTTATTTAATTAATTAAATAATTAAATTTATTTATTTATTTTATTTTATTAATTTATTATTAATTATTTAATTAATTAATTATTTAATTAATTAAATTTTATTAATTAATTAATTGATTAAATATATAAATTTAATTAATTAAATAATTAAATTTATTTATTTATTTAATTTTATTTATTTATTAATTTATTTACTATTTTATTAATATAATTATTTAAATAATTAAATTTAATTAATTAATTAATTGATTAAATAAATAAACTTAATTAATAAAATAATTAAATTTATTTATTTAATTTTATTTATGTATTTATTTATTTATTTATTTATTATTATTGATTGACAATCCGCCGCAACAACTCAAAGCTCTTTTTAGGCTCCTAAGGGGAAGGGAACATACAAGTCACGGCCCCGACCACATGACTTGAAACATAGCCGGCGGACATGTCAGACACGCAGCCAAAGGCGAACATGACTAGAAATATGGCCAAAGAGGACATGCCTTGTGATATAGTGAAACGCCTAAAGACCAGCAATTTTGCTACAGTATTAAGAACTTCAATTATTCTGCAACTTCAAAGTCCACTGGACGCTGCAAAATAAATAGGTGCAAATGGGGAGGGAAAGGAGGGAATTCCCTCCCCACTTTTAAGCCTGGGGAGGGAACGTGAACGAATTCCCTCCCCACAAATTCGTCTAAGCTGTGCCATAAATTTATATTAGGGTCACCAACCAAGATCGACGACTGCCAACAGTGCACGTCTAGTAGGATAATTTACTGCGGGAACATAGATAATGCAGGAAACCTTACTCTTTCGGCTTGAAAGCTATAACAGGTGTGAATCATGTGGCTGCTGAAGATAGATTTCCTTCTTAATTCAGAGCTGGCAGAACTTATGTTGTGACAAGCGGTCAAGCCCAACGCATCACCCTACAAGACGTACAGAGCAGTGTGTTCGGAGACAGGACGACAAATTATGAAGACAGCTGTGATATATATATATATATATATATATTCAGAGTGTGAACTTTCAGGGTGGGAGGAATCATGCCCGAGTGAAATACCACATGTAAAGTTGGGTGTCGAAAGATAGATTAAGGTCCATGCATGGTAAATTCAAAGCGCGAGGAATTTTGAAGTGACATTAGCAATATATTATCTTGCGGAGCGTCGTCGGATATAGAAATTAGAGACGAGCAGCAAATTCCTAATAGGGGGCCTACAGCTGTGATCATATTATGTGTGTGCGTGCGTGTGTGCGTGTGTGTGTGTGAGAGAGAGAGTGAGAGTGAGAGAGACAGACAGACAGAAATAGCGACAGAGAGAGTGTATGTATATATATATATATGTATATAATATATAATTATATATACATGTAGAATAGATAGATTTACGTAAATGCATAGTATTCCGTGTGTGTGGGCTTTTCAGAGTTTTCAGTTAATCTGGAGACTCCATTCGAGTGTAATACAGATCTCAGGATTATAAGTAAATTTTAGATAGATCTAAATAAAATTGATAAATAAAGCTGTCGTTTTAAGTCACCAGCTGCAAAGTGTGATGGTAAGTACAAGTTCACACTACTCTCACTTCTGAGACTGCATTTCATATTTATAAACAAATTAAGCAATTTGCCATAACCTAAACACCACGGTATGTGCATCAGAAAATAATATTTATAAACAGCATTATATCTATAGATGCCTAAGTTCCTGTAAATTTATTTTCTTCTAAGCAAAAAAATCATTTTGGACGCAGTGTATACTTGTAATCTCAAATGTAATCCTAATTTATAGATTTCTTTAGCGACCAAAAAAAAGCTACGTCACGGGAACCAGCTTATTCACAGGCGCTCAGTCAAAATAAAATACATAAACAACATCGATAGGCAGAGGATCAAAATCCACCAGTGGTGGTACAAAATGACAAAAATATTGTTCTACATTAGGCCTATATCGGAATTAATGTATAATTTTATCCGCCTTCGGTCTGTACTTGGTTGAGGTTGGCTGACACAACTTTTAAACACTTTACGGGCCATTGGAGAGCGAGACAGACAGACAGACAGACAGACAAGACAAGCAGATAGAGAGTGTGTGTGTGCGTGCCTGTGTGTGTGTGAGAAAGAGAGACAGAGGCAGAGACAGAGGGAGACCTGTATAGTGTATACACTATATACTGCGCACAATCAGACTTAAGTTTATCATTCGGCTCAATATTTGGTTGTTTTGTAGCCTACATAGGCGCGCTCTTCCGAAGGGGAATTTTTCCCTCCCCACTTTTCAAAACAGATTTACGGCCCTGACTGGACGCTGCAAAAATAAACAAGGTGCGCATGTTTCAAAGGGAAAGTCAAGGGCAACATTCGATGTCAAATTTCGATTGTGTTTCAGGCAATCTGTCAAATTTACGTCATCAGATTTCAGGGATTTTACAAAATCCCTGTTGTTTTTCAGGGATTTTGTAAAGTGCCCGAGTGAATTGGGGATTTTACAAATTGCCTAAAAATGTCAGGCGTTTGACAAAATCCCTGATTTTACACATTGCCTGTAACATATATATATGTATATATAATACCTACAAGTTACAACAACTAAGAAATGAGGCAAACATAATCGAGCACCCTTAAACACTGTGAGTATAACTGTGTCTGTGTCTGTACGTATGTCTCGATTTCTATATGTATGAATATATGTAGGCCTATGAATATATGTATGTATGCATGTATGTATATATATATATTCGTTTATTAGAACCAATCAGGCTGGCAAGCCGCAGCTCAGTACATACAGGTTAAATGCATTAGTATAAGAAAAAGAAAAGAGGTTGAACTGGCCTCGGCTTTGGGACGACCGATTATATCTGGTTAAGTCATTAAGCTCGGTTTCGATAAAGGGCTCTTGGTATAAAGCTTGTATCATCCTTTGTTGGCAAAATGAAGTCACGACGGCGCGGCCTTAGACTAAACTGGCGTTTGATTGTTGGTGGAAATAGTCTCCGCAGGACGTGGGTTTCAAGAGCACCCTCCGCAGCACTGCACACATGACAATCCAACTCAACTGAACAGCTCTGACATAGGACAGCTTGAAAGTGATGCATAGTACACTCGTCATTACCAACATGGATTCGAAGCGCTCTGAGTACTACCCAGTGTGCACTCGGGACATATATAGGAAGCACCCGGCCAACAGCACTGCTGCCTCTGGTGGCCAGGAAGACTGTTGACGAACTAGGAACACTTCTACCTCGCCCTGAGTGGTATTTGTTTGTGAATGAAGTGTACATACGGCGCTGCAGCACTCCTTGCTAATGGACCCGTTTGGCGATCCATTAGGGAGAAGGGGCGCTTGTATTTGCATTGAGTCGAAGATGGTCGCGGATATTAGCAACAATCAGACATAGGAGGAGGAAAGGGCAGAACAGCGAAACTCCCCACACCGGTTCTCCCTTTGATTGTCTCCTATATGCTGCGTGTTAAAATAATGTGCCACTTACTGCTCTACTGAATCAAAGCTTGCAATTTTACATGTACCTTGAAAAATTGCAAACCGCTTGTAATTTGCAATTATTTTCAATGTAAATAATTGTCTAACTATTTATTCTTATTATTGCTATTACTATTTATTATTATTGTTATTATTATTTGTTATTATTATTATTTATTTATTAATAAAATTCGTAAAGCGCCTCTTCAAGATTTAAACTCAGAGGCAAGCAGAGCTTTGACAGTCTTTGACAATTTTGTGCTATAGGCTTGGACAAAAATGCCGCCCCTTACTCATAAATTACATATTTTTAACGGAAGTGACCATTATGCCTTTTGTCAGAAATTTTCGCCTCTTGAAAAGTGCCACTCTAGGCAGTCGCCTATAGGCCTATATCCTTTGCCTAAAGCCGACACTGGAGGCGAGTGTTATTATTATCAGTGCTTTTATGAGGTTCTTAAAAAAGCGTTTTATAGGTACTCGGATTTATAAATTATAATTATTATTATTGTTGTTATTATTATGACTATACTTAATTATTAAGCTCTACTATCCAGTGAGCAAGCATCAATCGATGGCGCTGAACAATTGTGAGTGAGGCAATTGCTCATTGTGCCTAAACAGGAAACTCGAACCCACACTTTCTATGTCTAGAGACGAGCACTCTAACCAACCGACTTCTTCTGCATCCCACAATAGCATAGATACTATCAGGGGTAGAACTAGATTACATCCAACTGTAATGTAATACATAATATCTACACAAATTAGATTAAAGATCCAGGTCATTTGCCTGCATAGGTCCCTCTCTATGGAATGGACTTCCTCCACCTCTGCGCTCTACCATATACTCTCTGGTGGCATATCTTTCTTTCACCTTAAAACCTTCCTTTTCTCTCGGAGTTCCTCGCACTAGGAGTGCTTCTGAAAAGTTTATGCTGTGTGAAGCGCTTTATAAATGATCAAAGACAATAAAGAGATCAAGACGATATCTGGCTGAACAAAAGTTTTCATTTTTACCTGTATGAGACCTGAATTTTCAGTCATCCAGACCATGACGGGCAGTCCAAGAAAGTTGGTCACCTGTAGGAGGTATTCAATCGACGGTATCTCCTCGTCGTCAAAGTCCATGTAGAAGATGAGGTTGGCGTGGTTGTTGAGGGTCTCGTTGCACAGTCGATCGAGCAGTTCCGGCGGACTCAGTTTGCTCAGCTCGATCAGACGGAAGTTGACTCGATAGTTGTGTTTGTAGAGCGTGGCCTTCACGGTGAGATTCATTCGGTTCATTGAACTGTTCAGCGTCGTATTGAACCGGCGACGAAAGAAGGAGTTCTTCTTGATGAACATGACCATCGTGAGGTACTCGTAGCCAGCGGAAAACGGGAGCACCAGGGACAGGACGTAGAGAAGAGTAGGCAGGAACGTAACAAATGCAGCCATCGTGTGGTGTGGACTGGAATGAATGCCAGTCGAGGGTTTGTTTAACACTGAAACTTGTACAGAGTTCCCGCGATCGTTTGGCTTCGAGACTTCTGGTGACTCTTATGGTAATTTATACTAATCGAATCTGGAAGTCCTATCACGGCAAACTAAGCATCATTCACTGGCTGCCTCAGGACACAATCCATTGGACAGACTAATGGAGATCCAGGAGGCTTCAGCAAACAAGACACTGAACGGACCGAAGTTGATGTGGCAGGTCCTCAATGCACAGGTTACGATTTCCGTATCCAATCTACAGAGCGAGAACTACAACACTCAGGGCGTCTCTATGGTGAAGCATTGTAATCCACCTCAACAAATCAATCGGATAGGGCAGGTCAAGATCCGAGTGGTAAGAGATCCCGTAGGTCAGCTACACTCCATAAGCAGGCTGGAGGAGGACCGCTTACAGTCGGAATGGGTCTTCTAACAGCAACAGGGATTCAGCACATACATCATTCCAGGTAGGTCTACTCGATCGACATGAGCAAGCATTGCATAATCGACACAATGATTGATTATCGTTACGCTTCATCCACAAACCACAATGTTGTACTGATCAACCTGGCAACACCATCTGACTTGTTTGCAATGCCTGAAAACAAAGAATAACAAAGAAGCGCTACAAAAGTGGAAGAAAATTGTCACATTGGTCAAATTCAGCTCCTGCACACGTAGGAACCTGCTTACCACCGATCTATACAATTGACTATCACGTCCATACCCGATCAGTGTGATTCTCGTTAACGATTACGGTAACGAAAATGTTCGTTAACGAAAATAAAATGATTTCGTTAACGATAACTATAACCATGGCTAAAAATTATCATTAACTATATCTGTAGCTATAACGAAAATAGCACTCACGAAAATGCATCTTTACTTTCGTTAATGCAAAAAAATTAAAAAACGACTAATCTACTCAATAATCTCAAGTATCACCATTCACCACCCACCTACATACAAGAAAGTCTGCGCTGCAGAGAGTGATAGCAGAGATGTATAGAAGGGAACTCGCGAAGAGAATCAAAACAGGTCAGATATTAGTATGCAGAAAAATTAAGAGACTCAACAGTGCCAATCAGTGATATTTTCGTTAACGTTAAGTAAAATTAGAACTGAAAATATTGATTTCCGTTAAGTATAACTGTAACTGTAACTGAACTTGTTTTAAGAACAAAAACTGAAATAGAACGCAAATCAAGCACACTGAACGAAAATTAGAATAAAAATGGAAATTAATTTTCGAACTGAAAGGCGATGGTTAGTAAGGCTGAGGATACGCTGCTATCTGCGGTCCAATGGAACCGTTCACACGTTCTGCGGAACCTTTTCCAACAATTAACATACGTCAATATAATAATGCGGCCTCGACCTCGCGATTATGTAGGTCTACTACCGTTGAAGGCCAACATAAATTATATCACTCTTGTCCTATACCGGAAACTGATGCCAATAATTATTTGAGTCTTTGACAAATTGTACCACATAATAATAGTTCCATCTCTTGAACCTCAGTTATATGTAAACCAAAGTGCGGTTTTTTATGCTGTTGGACGAATAAAGAATATACTTACTTACTTATTAATTTATATATTTTGAATTCTATCTTTATCCATATGAGGGCAGGTGGTCAGTCCTCTTCCTCTCCGCCTGACCTTCCCACCGGCAGTGTACGGTCAGTGTACTCATTACTTACCTCTTTTAAATTGTTCGTCCACCAGAGGCTGCCTCTATGTCTTAGGGACTGATCCTCTGGGTATTAACCTGATTACAGCTTGGTTTTGGTGCGCCATCGGTTGATGCCTTGTGCATTAGACACCGGAAGTTACTACAGAATGGGGGACTCTGTGAGCAGTTCCTTTAAGCGGCGATAGGCGTCGCCAGTATGTGATGTGGTCAAACTTTAGACAACTTTAGCGTAAATAAACCATAGACATCATATATTAAATGTAAGATGTCTATGAAATAAACCTACCGCACAACAGAGCACACATTTTACCTAGAGTAGCCAAACTATATCCCATCCTGGCGCCACCTATAGCAGCCATTTTTACAGAGTCCCCATTGCAATTAGAGTCGAGTTGGCTATGGGGCGCAGGTGGAGTAGAAATCTCGAAACATATGTCTGCCCTGTCAGGTATCTGAACCACCAACCTCTCGTTCGACACACCAGCACGCTAACCACTAAAGTAGACAATTGGTTTCATTTGATAGTATCAGGCATCCGTTTCTAACAAAACATCACATAAATAAAGGTTTTAAGTGGTTCTGGGGACATATAATCTGTTCGAGAACCACTGCAAATAAACCGAGAATGTTTATTAGCCAATCCTTCCTATATATATCTTCTTCATAAAGGCCGCAGATAGTGTCCACTGAGACAGTATACTACCATCTAAACCAATCGGACTGTAACATAGGCCTGTACACTGGATAGCGAGAATCGTCTTCCATGGTATCCTAAACTGGCTATAAATGCCCAGAGAAATGAAAAATTAACAGGCAAGCCATAAAGACGTGAGAGCCGCGTCTCTAGTCAAGTGCAGACAGTAACCCATGGCAATTAGAGCACAAGCTGAACACGGGGAAATAAAGAACGTCGTCCGTTCAATACACTGAGAGGCCATTGAGATATACAGGACGGCGCTAGCGACCATGGCAGCCGTAAGCTATCGTTAAACACAGGAGACAACGACCAAATACATGGCATTGTGGCTGGTTATTTGCTCTTTAGCGACGCTGTGTTAATACAAAGACGATCAGCGTCGCTCCTCTTCATCCAAGCTTTGGACTGGCACCAGCAGAGTAAAAGACTACAAGCTCCACCCGATCATTCTCCTATCTCAGTCTTTCTTGAACCTCGGTCACTACTCATGATCTCAAGTTCTTTAAAAGAAATTACCGAGTCATATCAAACACTGCACCACGACTCTGGAACGATCTTCCTCCTGAATTCCGCAAATTTTCGGTTCTTCCATCATTACTGCCACTCGCCCTCCATCATCCGCCTCAAACTCTTCTGTCTATCGCCCCCTGGGTTTCCACTCAAACTAAAGTCTCACCTTTTCAAGAATTCCTATACCCTGACTCGTCTGATCATACTTATTATTATAATTATAATTATAATTATAATTATTATTATTATTATAATTATAATTATTATTATTATTATTATTATTATTATTATTATTATTATTATTATTATTATTATTATTATTATTATTATTATTATTATTATTATTATTATTATACACTTTCCAATTCTTCTCGAACCAATCGACGCCCCCCTTAGCAGCTGCTCTGGCTCCTCTCTTGATCTGGATTCTGGACCCCTGGAAACCGGACTCGGACCTCCTCTTGACTAGGATTGCATGGTATTGCATTTAATACTATTTATGGCATTGAATTTTATGGCACTCTGTTGTATAGCATATTCGCATTGTAGTATATGGCATTGTAATGTATACTGGTCAACTCATAAATCATCCGTTGTCAAACAGATGAGCTGCACTCGTCCTGCCCCACAACCGCATCAGTACAATGGAAGTATCTGGACATTTATAATAATAAAGCGCATTTTATGAATCTCTCATTATTGTATGCGTGTACGCGATTGTTTCAGACCCACCGACCAAAACCTGTGAATATGTTTCCATTTGCATTAGATAACGACGAACAAGCTTCAGAACTCTTCAAGCTATCATATCCTGATTCAACTCCTGCACCACCACACGACCACCATCATCACCATCGATTACCACAGTAGCACCATGCAGTCTCCTCGGCTTGACCTTCAGGGATTCTGACCTGGCACCGGAGCAGACAACGCAGCCTGGCTATTGCGTACTTGATATGATACAGCGCCGGCGAATAAGCTGGTCTCAATGACACGCCTTTTGGTGTGGTGCTGAGAAATTTCCCAGATTTATATTACATTACATTCAGACTGTGCGGAATGAAGCTGAATTAAAAGATATATATCCACCATCTGGCGCAGAATCTGAAGAATCCTATCTTTATACGGCCGTACATTGTTAGATCCGTGATTGAAAATGCATCTGAGACCGACAATATTTCAAGTCCTGACTTACCGATTGCAAGCTCGAGTTTCAAGATTACAGGAAAATTTGAAAAAAATACGATCCCTCATCCGTATATATATATATATATATATATATATACCCCTCATCGAGCATGGATGGACGGATATATATATATATATATATATATATATATATATATATATATATATATATATATATATATATATATATATATATATACCCCTCGACTGAAGACGCACCTGGACGGATGAGGGATCGTATTTTTTCAAATTTTCAAATATATATATATATATATATATATATATATATATATATATAGGGACGCACAATGTGCGATTAAATAAATCTCAGTCAGAGGAAATGAAAATATGAATGTTCAAAATGCCGGATGCAATATTTCAGAAAGGAGACTTTTATTTGACATTTGTATGAAGCTGATAGCCTATAGCAGGGATGGCCAACCCGCGGCCCGCGGGCCAAATGCGGCCCGCGGGCTGCTGCTTGGCGGCCCGCACAGCCCCTTTCAAAATAATTTTTTCCCTCATATTGCACCTACTTAGCCTACTTGTCCGACTACTACAATACTGCATCAGAATGATGTCTACAACACTAAAAGATTTAGTGTTGTAAGTTCTAGTGACCTAATGTAGTCGTACCTGTTTTTATACATCTTGTAAAATATGAAATAAACATTTGCATTTCTTTCGAGGCTGTGAGGACAAACATTTTGCGGCCCGCCGCGTGCTTACCAACAATCATAGTGGCCCGTAGGCCAAAAAGGTTGGCCACCTCTGGCCTATAGGTTTGAGTTATATGTATGATTAACTTCTATGTCGCCGGCGACTGATGCACAAAGATCAACCGATGGTGCTCCAAAACCAAGTCCTAATCCGGTCAACACACAGAAGATAGGTTGTGTGCAAAAACGTTAACAGTTTAACAACGCAGTGACGCACGACGCCTCTGATGCATCTCTCTTAAAGTGGCGATATATAAATCTGCAATTACCATTACCATTACTTGTTGAGATCAGTCAGATGGTCGGCCAAGCGTGCAGTGCTTTTGTGAGGCACTTAAAAAGCGCTATATTAAGTGTCTTAATGAAATGCACAGTAGGCTAATCGAAGTGAACATTTCAACATTATCTCTCGAAGGTACTACTTGTTAACTACTTGTAACTGCATGGCTGTGTTACGGCGCCATATAAATTGTCACTGTTATTATTATTTATTATTGTTAACCTAACTGAATCTTAAGTTATTACAGAAAAGGGCCGACATCTCGACGCAACAGCATATCAGATGGAGAGAAATATAAACGAGACTGAGACTGTGTTTGAGCCAAGTGAAGCAATCATTGTATTGTGCACCTTGTTTCTTGTTCACCGAGATGGATGTCTCTTCTAATGAGAGTGTTTTAGCCAACCGCCCAGGACGAAGTATTCAGAAACGGTGAAGGAAATTAAAGGATCGCATTCTAAGACATGAAAATTCAAACGCGCACAAGGAAAACTATCTTGCACGGAAAGAAGCAAGCAAGGCAGCCCCTAAATCTCTCCGTAACACCATCGCTCGTGCCCTGGATACGCTGCAGTGCCTTGCTCTTGGCTTTCGCGTGGCGTTTTTGAAGTTTGGAGCTTACGATTACGATTTTCTGGCAACCGGACTTGGATCTCCATTTAACGACCCTCTGGACAACCCCTCTGACTCGACGCAGCGCTCGTGAATAAGCTGATGCCCTGTGCTCAGCTTTCGATTGGCGCTTTACAAATGTGGATTTTACGATCACGACTATAAACACTTACCTGTGAGCATTAGAACAAACATTATCACATTTCAGTTGTACTGCACTGTGAGCCGTTTCCGTTCCGTACAGGAGGAGCAAGGCAGCTGAGCATTGAGCAGACAGAGAGAGCTGGTCGTAAACTGCGCTATTAATGTTTCAGGCCGATCCTCCCCGCTGCTCGAAACATCCGATAAAAGGCGTGTACACTCGGCCGCCGCCGCCGCCGCCCGCGACAGCCAAACGAAGGATCTATGAGACCCGAGGGAGACGCCGTCGCCGCCGCCGCCGAGGCATCCCCTTCCTCTCCTGGGACATTAACCGACGACAATAACGGACAGCAATGTCCCGCTGTGGAGACATTTTCCTCGAACGTGCTCTACCAGCTGCGCCACCCAACAAATAATGTAACGTAAGAACATCTTCTTCCGGGAACTACTGTAACAGTCGTCCATTGTTACAGTGACGTACTGTCGCAATTTGGCTTCGTGCAAAAACACATTTTCAGTCTTAAAACGAACGAGCTCCGCTGATGAATCTCTCTCTTAACGTAGCGCTATATAAATTAGCAATTACCATTAGGCTACCATTACTTGCTGAGATCAGGCATGCGTGCATTGCTTTTGTGAGGCACTTGAAAGGCGCTATATTAAGTCTCTTAATAAAATGCGAAGTTATATAAAGAAATGAACATTTCAACAGTATCATCTCTGGAAGGTATTACTTTGTTAACCTAATGAATTTAAAGTTATTACAGAAAAGGGCCGTCATCTGGAAGCAAAAGCATCTCAGATGACGGGAAAAGTGAACAGTTTCAGGTTCTCTCTCTCGTACATACACCTCTAATGAACACTAGTAGCAATGTTGAATTGTTTAATGATTAATCTGCGCTTGTCAAAATACTATAGCAGCGTATCATATAGCTCACAAGGACAGTTCAACTGCAAGTCTGCAACTATACAAGGTGGAAGCGATATCTTGAAACAAATTTCTGCAGGGATTTGAAGCCCAACCTCTCGGTTGCTCGTCCAGCTCACTAATCTCTAAGCCATCACGTACCCATCGACTATCGTTAAATCCCGGTCGAAGAAAGCCAGCTTATTTACGGATCAAGACAAACTCCCTAACGGAAAAGACTTCTAGCCAGAGGAGGATTTGTTTAGCTCCAGATCAACCAGCATCTACAGAGCTCTCTCGTATTTATCCCTGAACTCGAAACAACACCAACTGATTTATCTACACTACTTATCTCGTCATCTCTAGACTTTAATATCATCGACCTGGCTCCACTGAGGGATTGCAACTCTGGCTGAATTCGATTCTACTTGATTGACGTGTTTTGATGCATTATCAATCATAACGGCTAGGCGAGTAACCACGAAAAAATGTCGGAGTTTTTTTTAGTTTTTCGGGAGGGCTTAATTGAAAATGGTCGTATATTTCTATATTTTTAGTCTTTAATAATAGTAATGCATTTTTTTTTGGGGGGGGGGTTGAACCCGTCAAGCCACCCCTAAATACTCCCACAATAACGGCGCTATACATATCGCTAAAGTAGACACCTACCGCCTTTTGCGGACTTCTCGTACAAGCATTGTCTCTCTTAATGTTCTCTCTTCAAGTTCTCTGCCCTTGGCAGGTCCAAACATCCAACGTTGCCACACCTATCGATGCTGGGCTTCCTCCTCCTCCTTCAGTTAAATGTATACTCCTATATCCATAATCACCCAATCCAGCAGCATCCGTCTAGGTCTTTCTCCCTTTCCCTCCACTCTTCTCTCCATGATGGCTTTCAGTAGGGAGTCTCCTCTCCGTTAGTGACCATTCCAGTTCTTCCGTCTCCCTCTTACAGTATAGCCATAAGAGATCCTTTCTCCTCCACCTTATAGAGCACCTCTGCGTTTCTCTTATTTTTCCTCTAACTTAACGTTTCCATCTAGGGCCAAACCCACATCTCAAAATAAAAGAAGAGATATCTGTCTGTCTGTCATAGTGTCAACATTCCTGTTACGCATAGTAGGCATAACGGGATGAGTACCAGCCACTTCGATAGGGGCGACACCAAAATCTTACACAATGCATGCGAATAGACGGAGGAAGGGAAGGAACGTACGTCAATCACATATCACGTGACGACGCATCTCTTGACATTTTCAAAATGTTTTTAATCGTCTTAGGACGGGCAAACATATAGTATACTACAGTAATATAATCATGGCCGGTCGCTTCGTTCAACCGTCCGTGGAGATCTTCCGGTCCCTCCCTGCCATTCGTCAACCAGAGTGCACCGTGCACTCTCGTGAGTTGGTTCATCCCATTGGAAGAATCTTCCAGCTGACATTCGAGCTGACCGTTTAAACTCAGCCCAATATTTACTTTTTCTAGGTATGTTAAGACCCACCTGTTCAGATCCCTTGTACAGCCATGTTCTTAGCGCTTTTGAAGGATGTTAAAATGCTCTTGATAAAAGTCAGATACATACATACATATCCTTAGAGATGCTGCATATATAGGTTAATTTTGTACATATAAAGATGGTGACGTAACACCCAGCCCCGTCTCACGAACAATATTAGAACAAAAACCAGTTGCACTTATAATAGAAAGCAAACAGATACGCTTCGAGGGAATCGAAAAACGTTGACAGACCCATAGTTCAGACTGCCAAGAAAAAAAAGGAAAACGTGAATAATTCAACGGTCGCTAAAAGCTTTTCCGCAAAACAGAACATGCGCGCTCGTAATCCTTCAAGTCTGGACAAAGACTTCTACTGTAACAGACAATTACTGTCCAATGCTAGAAACAAGGAAGCCAGTGCATCCATATCCACTAAGAATAACCAACGTTAGTCTTGCGGATCCACATTTGCAGATTTGATTTGATGGCGTGTCAGCGTAAAAGCTGGTCTCCCTGTTGCAGGTTTTTCGTGGTGCCGAGACAATTCGGAGATTTCACTATACGTTACATTTGATATTGTTTATACTGAGTGTACTCCAACCATTCTCTGAATAGCGTAATGTAATGGAGACTAAACATGACACCAAGAGACACCTCTTTACCCTCCCAACTAAACTGTTTAAGTGCTCATGTATAGTTACTAAAATATAAAAGAGGTCTGAGATGGCCCATATGATGCCACGAATGTCCAACTGGGTGCGATTCTGCTAAACTTCGTTGTGCTTGCCAGCGACATATCCACAGCGTGAAGCCACCTTCTCGATTCAAACTACATGAAATGTAATGTAATGTAATCGAACATTTATACAGCGCCGCTCAAAATCAGCAGCGCTCTCAACCGTCGTCAGTGCCTGGGGCAGCGAACAGGAAAGTCTTACGGCGTTTCCGGAACCGGGGAGGTGATCAGAGGGCTACTAATTCCAGACGCAGGGACTGAGAAAGGACAGTTCCAAGCGGAGGGGCCAACACAGGCAAAGCTCCTACACGAAGCCAGCCAGCAGTGAATATATTACTACTATTACTACTATTCCTTTATTTCACAAACTCGTTGACACAAACGCAGCAAGATTACAAAATCAACAGTTTAGATATCAATTAGACAAAAATAATAGTCAAATAGATAAGAGGGTTAGGAATGTATTAATGACTGAGACCTATTGCTAAAGAAAATTAGTGTATAGCCAATACACCATAGGTATGAAATTTCGATCATCCCTATCCGGCAGAGTGATATCATGAGGCCGGGGTCGCAGATTATAATGACGAGTAATTATTGGTGGAAACAATGAACGTAACACATGGAAATCATTCCTTATCACTGCCTTTAGTAGACTGGCGTCAGCATCACACACCAGCTGATCGATATCCGGTGAGTTAGGAGGAAGATATCCAGCATGCATGCTTGATTCGCTGCAGAAGTCTATCGAGTCTTTTTCGGTCTTCAGCCGTTGTAAGACCCCACCAGGCTGGAGCGGCGTAAGTCAATCGAGAGACGACAGTTGCCTCAGCAACCCGGCAGAGGGCGCCACTGGGAAGACCATTCGACCTGAGTATTCTGAGAGCGTGTAAAGCTCCACTACAGGAGACAAGGACTTCCTCCACGTGATTGGTATATATATATATGTGTATATATATATATATATATATATATATATATATATATATATATATATAAAGCGGAGACAGAGAAAGCAATGGCAATCGTCTTCCAAATCCAGTTACTGGTCAGCGCGGCAGTCTACTTCTTAAAAAGATCCGCAACTCTTTCACGGACATAACGAAGAAACTCGATGAAAGCGATTGCTGTAAATCCCGGAGATAAATTATTCATCGACAACCGTTGAGTTGTACTCTGATCCGACGCAATCTTATCTCACGCGTGTAGCAGGCAGCTGCCAACGACGACGACCGAAAAGTCGCTCAAGCGGAAGGTAGCGCCGCCGCCGCCGCCGTCCCCGTCCCCCTCAAGCACCGGCGGCAGAGAAGGACATCACAGCCGGGCTTCCTCCCTTCTCCTCCGTCTGCGGAAACATATTTTTTGTCCATACAAATCTGGATTGATGCGGCGCTGCGGGCGGTGCGGGCCATCGATTGCGGCTGACGTTGTATACGTAGGAACGATCAATCTTGTTTTTAGACGATGTGAAGAAAGGCGAAGACAGACAGTGTCGGTCGCAAGGGATATGATATGTCTCTCACCTCTTTAGGAATTCCTTCCCTGCCTCCGTCAGCAGTTCCATGGCGTTGGATGGGACCCATATGGGGTTCAATCCACTTCAAGCAGGTCCCACATGGGAATAGGGGTCCTATGGGGTTCATGCTGGCAGAGTACCCTGATTCATCCACACCTCTGTCGCTCTCCAATCTCTATCGTCCTGAACAAAACGCGGCTTAGCAGACCCTATCCTTCTGCCCTCTTTTACTCCTTTGTCTTCTGGCAGCTGGTCTTGTTGGGTATCCGTTTGACGTCTCTCTGGACAACCACTCTGACATGTGGCAGCAGCGCCTGTGAATAAGTCGGTGCCCTACACATGGCCTTTAGAAATTACGCCTTCGCCATGCAAAGTGTTACTATTATTATTACTCTAATTATTCATTCATTCATTCATTACTTGAATTTATATAGCGCCTCTTCAAGGGAACTACTCAGAGGCGACCCCAACCCCAGCGCGGCCAAGTAGGACCATTTTAAGTTGAGAGAGGAATGTCTGAGAAGGGGTTCTATAGGAAGGGAGCGGAGGACCAGAGGGAGGCCATTTCAGGTTGAGGGGCCAACCATAGAGACCGCACGGTTCTGCTTGGTGGAGGTGCGAGCTAGAGGCACAGATAGAAGACCATGTTCAACCGAACGGAGGGAGCGCGAGCCCCGAGCACTGAGGGTGGGGCTACAGAGCTCAGTAAGGTAGACAGGAGCGAGGCCCAGCAGGCAGCGCCAAACTAAGGCAGCTACCCTATACGCGATTCGTTGCCTAAGAGGGAGCCAGTGAAGAATGTCGCGCATATAACTGGAGATGACATTGTGGTCGAATTTGGGTATGTGGCCAATAAGGCGGGCTGCAGAGCGTAAGACGCGATCCAGACAGTTCAGTCGGGCAGCCGGGTATAATTAATAATTAATATAATTAGTATAATTACTCTCATTATTACTATCACCACCACGACCACAACGACGACGACGACGACGACGACCACCACCACCACCACCACCACCACCACCACAACCACCACCACCACCACCACTACAAGCCACCACCACCACCACCACCACTACAACCACCACCACCACCACCACCACCACCACAACCACCACCACAACCACCACCACCACCACCACCACCATCAGTATTGCATTAAGATTTATATAGCGCAAGGAAATATACCTAAATAAACCGCAAAGGCGAGCTACACCAGAAATGCACATTTGCAGACCCCTAAACTAAGCCGACTGACGCTTTTATAATTGCTTTCTTTTTATGCCCAAATATATAGTGCTATTATTATAGTCCTATGTACACTGACCAGTCACATCTCGGTTTTGACGCTCTTGAATAAGGTGGTGCCCTGTGAACAGATTTAGAGCTGCGCTTTAGAAATGTGGAGCGCCTCTGAGTAGTTTTCTTGAAGGGGCGCTATACAAATGTGCGAAATGAATGAATGAATGTTTACTATTACGATTACGTCATTACGATTTAGCAGTGGCGTAACGAAGGGTGGCAGAGGGGGCAACCGCCCCGTGGGCAGCACAAGGGGGCGCCAAATTAGCTTTCAATGGTATATAGTACAACGCGGCAAGAACGAGTAATAGCCAACAAGAAAATTGGAAGGGACGCAGTCATCAAATCTTGCCCCAGGGTGCCGAAACCCTTCGTTAGGCCACCTCAATTTAGACACAGAAGTGTCCACTATTCGCAGACATTACTATTAAGAGCGTGGATGCACTAAGAAATCTTTCGCAATAGAATCCTTCCTTCAACTCACAGCAGGCAATCTTAATTTGCTACAGTCGAGTCTCCTTCGCCTTTTCTTTGCCTATTTTATCTCAGACCACGTTCTCAGTATTGCTGAATATACAGTCCCGATATAGGCTACCTCTATCAAAGATAATCGAAGTATCACTTTCCAGCTCCACCCTCAATTTTTCGATCTGCGTCCGACTTTCCGTAAGAATTCCGTCATTTGATGTATAATATTGGCACCACGAGGCACACTGTCACCAACTCTTTTCTTTCTTAGTTGTGACCTACCTCAAGAACTTTCCTTATCTCTACATATAAATTGCTCAACGTCTTCTAACTGTTTAGAATTAAATTGACACAGTTCTTTGAATGTTTCTTCTTACTTCAAACA